>JAAAKQ030496428.1:0-20855 GCA_010016005.3 Zanna intricata | reverse complement strand
GTGGAGGCTCCACCTTCCACTGAATATCTCCATCCGTATAAAGTGTACTTGTTCTTGCTGTAGAATGTCCCTGCATTACTTCACTATCCTCATCAGAGTCATCACTATCACTCTGGCATTGCATGATTTTCAGTCTCTGCTTGAAAATCTTCTTCTTCGCTGTTG
Organism: Zanna intricata; assembly: GCA_010016005.3. Taxonomy (NCBI): domain Eukaryota; kingdom Metazoa; phylum Arthropoda; class Insecta; order Hemiptera; family Fulgoridae; genus Zanna; species Zanna intricata. Next base: position 20,690 of record JAAAKQ030496428.1, on the reverse strand, counting down.
AAAACTGCTGTTTTCTTGAACTTTGCTCTGTTCGTTTGATTTGCCATACTCATGTATTACATAAAACAATGAAATCAAATAAAATAGATTGAATTGCTGCAGTTTTATTTATATTACTGTTCTTGTTATATGCAAGTGACATGGTCAGATTTAACAGAAAGTCAGTCTTGAGAATTACATAATTATAAGTAGTGTAAAATTTTTAACACATTCAGTTACATAATGCTTATTATCTTATTTTATAAATCATTTGTTTCATTTGAATAGAGCTTTATAATTGAGATGATGTTAATTCATGCAATTTCAGCCATGTCACACTTCCAAGCAAACAGGTACATTACGCGACAAGTAACCCCAAACCACCTCATCCACACTGTGTAAAACTTTTTTCTTTTTTTTTCTTAACCTCCGGAACCACTGTTAGGTATTATATCGGAGGATGAAGATGAACGGTGTGTAGCGTGTATGAAAATACCATGTCTGACCGGGATTCGAACCCGGGGCCTCCGCATGAAAGTACGAGACGCTACCACTCGCGCCACCGAGGCTGGCACACTATATAAAACTACATAATTTAACTACACTTCAGGCACTTCAGGTCATATTGATCTAAACAGTACATTAGTACAAAACTAAAAAAATTTGGGCAATAACAAAACTTAATATTAAAAATAATCATGTGGCTAAATCCTTCAAAATGAAAGTAATAAAGGCCTTAAAACCTAAAATAAAATCTTCAGCAGAAAAGAAATGATAGAAGGTTAAAAAAATCTGTTCGGAGTCAATATGACCCGAACAGAACACAAGGTTAAGCCATTAATTTAATTAGTAAAAACAATTTTTTCTAGAGACGTTATTTTTTTAATACTTAGTTTTGTTTTAATTTTATTTAATAATATCTTTATTTCAATTATAATTATTTTTAATTGTGCGTTTCAAATTCGCTTATATTTTATTTTTAGAGCTCTGAATAAGAACTAATAAAAGTAAAACAAAAAATAAAAATATTGTCGATATTATACTAGATTTTAATTTTACTTTAGTGGTAAGTATAATTTCTACTTAGTAAAATATAGGTTTTTCACAAACCGATTTATTTATTAGTAAAGTAATTAGTACGTAGTTATTATCGTTCTTGTTATGTAAAAATCAAGCAAATAACGATCATGAAGGTCATTGCAAACGAAGAACGCCATTACTTATAAGTATTTTAATTTAATACTTCTGCCGTTTCTATGGTAATATAAGTAATCTCCGTTTTTGTTACTGTTAAGATTGATTCTTTCAGTGCGTTTTTGTGCTAATAATTAATTAATTTAATAAAATATAACATTGCCAATAGAGTAATTGTTTAATATATATTTTACTGTGTTAGTATGTTTACTTATATTAGGATTTAGTTTTTTAAAAACGCAGGTTTTTAATGATGCTACTTGACAAATATACAACAAATTTGATTATTTTGTTAGTAAGTAGTTTTAATATTAATTAAAATCTAATTTTAATACACTTTAAAACAAAAGGAAAAAAATTGTAATTGTTATCGCTCTTTTTTTAACGTGAATGAAAACAAAGTATGGTTAAAAAACATTGAAATGTACTGATGCATTTTGGCGAATTTGATTAAAAGTTTTTAAAATGGATTAATTTTTTTTACAGACCTCGGTTATCTTTGCTATTTGCATAGAGTTTTCTAGTTACCTTACAACGATCAATCGTAAATATTTATTGAACCAATTTACAATTTTTGCTGGCAAGCAATATTTGATTAAAAACGAATAACCCCTTGAAGGTTGCAATTTTAAGGCGATAAGGTTTGAAGACAAATACAATTATCCAACAATGTGATTTTATTTATAAAGAATATAAAAATCAAAATTTTTCCACAATTCTTAATTATATCAACAATTTAATATTATATAGTTCATAATTAGAAAGAATACATATTTTAAAAATAATGTGAACTAGATAACAATTTTAAAAATAAAAAATGTACAACATGTAATTATTGACAAAAGATTTTTAAAAAATTGAAATTATTTAAGTAAAGTTATGCCTACTCTGTGAAAGAATTCATATCTTTATTAGATATGTTATGAATATTACTTAAACGTTTGTCTTTGTGTTCATATCAGCGATTTCTCTGTTTTTATTAGCAAATTTAAGTTTTTGTTACCCATAAATATGCTATCAATACATGCAAGTATAAAGTACATAAACTGAAATCTGTAAACTATTGGCGGTTGTTTTTATTTTAAAAAAAGTATGGTAATGTGATTTTGGGACTGAAAGATAATCTGATAAAAATAAATTGAAAAGTTCATTCCTAGTATTTGTCTGATCACTCTATTACTGACCAGATCGCTGTAACTGCTATTAATTTGCATGGCCATGCTGAGTACAACATAAGCAAAAACTTAGCTGACTAGTCAGTTGTTGTAGTGTTACATCACACATAAATATATTTTTGTATAATGGTTCTAGAAGTTAACGTTTTACTATTGCCACACTATTGCCACCCATGTTTGACGAATGTCTCCTCTTGGTAACCCCCTCCCTGAAACATTCTGTTCATGGTTTAATGGTCTTCTCATTTAAGATAAACACAAACTTATACACAGATAGATACATACTCATACTTAGATAAGATCTTTGCAATGTCAACTCATATATAATTAGCTGAAGAAAGAACTAAATACTTGGTTACCAATTGAACTCTAGATTGGTAACCAGTGAACTGGATAAATAAATAAAATTCAATTTAAATTTCATCATTTGTTCTTTTATTATCGATATTGATAAAACCCTATCTGTTAGGTAGTTTAATGAAGGGATTACAGATCTGATTGCTGCTATACCCATAATGAATCTTAAAGCTATTAATTTAGCAAATGAGGCTGTGATAATCAAAAGATTATAAAAGAAAACGACAAATAATTAAATAAACTTTACTTTAACTTCATAGAAATTATTGTGCTAGTTTCATATTTGGTAGAATTATATCTGATGTTATAAAGAATAACTGTTTATTTCACTCATAATACTCTTGTTTATTGATAATGTTTGATAATGAAAATAAAACTTTTTTTTTTTAATTGAAAAAATCAGTAATTTTCTGCAAATGTACATGTTCTAAAAAAAAATCTGATAACTCAAATTTCATTCAGTTTGTATATTCCCGACTTATAGTAGTAACTCACAAATCATAAAATAAAACATGCTCTAAAAGAAGTACTATTAAACTTTGCATCAGTAATACTGAAATTAATAACAGCGGTAGTCATTAAGAATCTAATATGTGGGTGTAATTTCCTTCGAACCTATGCAGCAATTAATTTACTTTAAGCAGATTTCTGTGTTTTGGCATCCCATTTCTATTAACTACTGATAAATGCTTTTCTTTTCTGAAGAATAGCAGAGCTAAACAGGTAGTGTTATAAATAAGAACTGTTAATAACATTAATATGTTAATGGTTTGTATTCAGAGAGTATGTAGAACTTTTACATTCATTCTTTACCCTGTTTATTGAAAATTAGTTTTTTGATGTAAAGTATTTATAACTGTAAAATGTTGTAAAAGTTTACAAGTAAAAGTTCATGCCTATCATAAAACCTTATTAATATTGGTATCAAGTTCAAGTATTTTTCTAAATTTATGTAAATTTATTTGAAAATCTTTTTAAGATTTTTTGTTTCATATAATGATGATCTGAAAATGAGTGAAGATATTATTAAAAGACGTAAATTATCAATTGCTGATTCTCCAGAAAGTAGAAATGAACATGCTAAGCCCAGTAGAAGATTGCTTACTGATGATGTTTTTACTTTGCCCCAAGAACTTCTGCGTACTAAGAAGAGGCGATTGATATCACAGCAAACCGGGAAACCTAAACTGTCTGAAGTAAGTCTCTTTGTACAGAAAATTAACAATTTAGTATTCTACTGTTTTGTATTGAATAAAAATGTATTTACTAATCAAATTTAGCTTAAATAATCTGGTATGAATTTGATAAATATTTTTAACTAGTATAAAGTGTTAATATTTTTTTTCGTAACGATTACTCTGCTTTTTATGTCAGTTTAATATTACAAGATGTAATAATTTCATAAGGAGTTTGATTACAGTCTGGTTGTTAATGGGGTACCTTTTATAACTAATTTTTCTGATTTTTTTAAATAAATTTGTCATTACTAATTATGAGCAATCATAACATCTGCAATTTTAGACTGCCCGCTAAATATCTTAATAAATTTGAGCCTAATAATATTAAAGAAAAGAGAACAATATATTTGCAATGGAAATTGTGAACATTTTTTCACTAACTACTGGTGACATTAAATTAAAAGAAAAAAAAAGTATTTAATGATAAGTAATTTGAGATTGCATGTGATTCAAGTGAGAGATGTAGCAGTTATGAAAACTGTTGTAAATCTCTAAATAAAGTTTAGTTTGACCTGTGATTTAAGTACTTCATTCTAAAACTGATTGAAAATAATTTTTATTTGTTTAAGTATTAGAAGACTGCACACATTGTTCTTGAATTTATGTAGTAGTAGGTGATTGAAAGATAGTTATAATAATTTCATAAACATGCCCTTTATCAATGGAAACAATGTTAAATTTTTTATTTATATATATATATATATATAAATATATAATATATAATATAATATATATATATATATATATATATAATAATAATTATTATAAATAATTATTATATATATATAATAATAAATATAATATATATAATATAATATATATTATAAATATATTATATATAAATATATATATATATATGTGTGTATATGTATATATATATATATATATATAATTACATACATACATACATATGTAATTATATCCTTGTTTGGGTAAGATTCCTAGATATGATGTATTTCTCAGCTGTGTGAAGCTGATCACACAATAAGCTAATCATTTGATTTTTATTTTGTACACATTGTTACTGGTAGTGTTATGTTCTTTATCATTCTACAACTTATTTTTTTGTAGTTCAAGCCTTAAATTTTTTTATTTCAATATACCATAGTACCTATGCTTAGGATCAGGAAAACACAAGATGTAAATGTCAGAAAGCAGGTAATAGCGAATGATATGTGCAACATATGTGTTAATGGTATTCTAAAATTACCCATCAATTTTATGAGTTATGGCAACCTGTTCATATGATAATCCATTCTGCAGAGAGAAGTAAGATTTAGATTATTCTAGCCTTAATCTTGTACTAATCTAAAAAATGTACTTGCTTTCTGTTTAAATAAAATCTAAAAAAAAACTTACTCGCGCTAATCTAATGTGTAGTGTAATGTAAAGTATTAAATTTATCATGGTAGGTAGAGCTGGCAATTTATGCCATGCATGCACAGGTGGTTTAGTGGTTGAATGAGCCAGTCATAGTAGTCAGTGTAGCTGAAGACAGTTGAGTAGCAATCATAGCATTAATTATTGTTTGTTGAATGCAAGGCTGTAATGAAGTGGTTCTGAAGGTACGAGAATATTCAGAAAGTACATCGGCTCAGGCAGAGAGGGTTTGGAACATTGCCACCAACATGCCAACCACACAGAGCCCTGCCTCACTACCATCAAGATGTTAGGTTGTACCTCGATAAAACTACCCCAACGGTAGGGGGATTAAAGAGATGTTGAGTATCTCCTTGGTCTCCTAATTTGACACTTCTGGACTTCTACCTCTGAGGGGCTGTCAAGAATGATAAGTATCTACAAAAACCAGCAACAATCAACAAGCTACATAAAAAATTCATAGTAATGTGCTGCCATTATGTCAGATATATTAATAGCTATAGATCAATGTGTGTTCTGTCTCTTGTCTTCTTTTATCCATTCTCTTCTGAAGTCTTACAAGCCTTCCATGATTCTTTCTTTCATCAATTTCTTTTATAGGGTTGACCATTCTACGCATTCCTCTTCTAAATTTAATTCCTTTTTTACCCACTATAATTCCCTCTCTCATTTCCTATGTATATAATCTATGACATGTATTAACAGTTTTTTCTTCTAAATGAGATTGATCTGTCTCGCAGCAAATACTTTGTAAAAATCCATTTCCTTTCTTCCACCCAATTTATCGATCTCATAAACATTCCTTTTATCTGTTACAGTCTCTCCGCAAAGGTAAGTAAATTTTTTCCAGAGCTATTTCACTTTTCTACTTAATTTTCAAGTAATGTGCTCATTAATTAAACATTATGTAGGTTGTTGCGTTGTTGGTGACAGATATTGATAATATAATTCATCTAAATTACATGGAAGAATTTGACAAAGATGATTGAAATCATATTTGATTAAAAAACTGATTGTATGATGCATGTAATTTGTAAAATATCCAGATTTATTTATAATTTATAAAAACTACCTTATAAAATAAACCACTTTTACTGAAAAGTAAAAAATGAATTGAACAGTTAATGTAAGAATATCTCTTATTTCAAGTATACTTGGTCTTATCGATAATCCCCCACCTGTATATCTACTTTTTACTAATATATATATCTATTTATATTTCAAATCATAATTTCATTTACTAAAGTAACTTCAGTTTATTTTTTAATTAAAATTAGCACTGTGGTTAATTAACAAAGCAACAGCTTGCAGAGCTGTTGAGCTTTTGGTATATTCATACTTAGCTTGGGAAGGGTTAAAATTTCTAGAAATAATTTTGATTTATTCTTAGTGGTATTAGTGTATATATATATACATACATGTAGAATTCAAATTACAATAGTGGAACACAAACTAGAATGGAAGTAGTATTGTATGTAATGAAAAGTTTGGAAGATAAAGTGGTAAAGTATTGATTGTAGAATTTGTTGAAATTATTATGTTAATTTTTTTTCAAATTTTTATAGTCACTGTTGATGTACACAAAATTGCGAAAGGAGAGAGAAGAATTTCGAAAGCGTTTGGTCGATTTGATTTTCAAGCCAGAAGAGGGTGATGATCAATCTGTTAGTAGCAAGGAAATACCAAATAAATCAGAAAAAGAAATTCTACGATATTATTATTATATTCACCATGGAATTGACACAGTACATGTAGCTCCTATTGAAGAATCCTGGTTAAATCATATTAAAAATCTTATTAACGTAAAGCTGACATCCCAACAGCCTGACTATTTTGAAAAACTGTTAAATGAAGTTAAGGTAATTATTTCTTTTAATGATTATTACATGTTTCTCAATTAATGTAATTTTATTGCTAAATTAGAAATTCATTAAACTGATTTTTTTATAATAGTTGGGTTTATCAACATTTTCTGATATCACCATCATTGGTAGTGTTCAGCATATCCTGTTTTATATTAGGAGCTTATTTTTTTTGTATTTGCAGAGAGGGACTTTTCTTCATTCTTTTTTTTTCTGAAACAAACTTTGTAAAGAATTAAATTTAATTTATTCATATTATAATAAAAACTAGTTTTTATAATAATTACTATTAACATAAACCACCTTGTACAGACAATCAATTTTTTTTTTTTTTAAATAGAGTTGGATAAGTATATATATTCTTAGTTATTAACTACAGTTGGTAAAAACCTTCAAGTGTCATTCTGCACATCATAATTACTATAAGAAGTAATATTTAAATATTGCTATTTTACTTAGCAATTATTTTTAATAATTTTCTGAAAGTTTTTTATTTTGAGGAGTGCTTATTTAAAAGCAACAGACAGGAAGATGAATGTTAAAATTAAATTAATTTTCAAAGAGGAGGAAGGTGCTTTGAGATATTGTACCATTTTTAATTTTGGTCAACAATACCATTTATTATTATTGTGAAATGTGCCAGGCATATGACCCACCAATCATTCCGCTGGTATGTATTACTTGATTTACAACTTCTTGTGAACAGATGTGGTTACTGTTTGTTTGTTTTTACAGGACTTATCCTGTAGTTACTAGCAACTTGCTTATTTCATGTAATTCTATTTTATTTTTTTGCATGAATGATTTAAAGTATGAAATTTAAATTTTGTCATTTTCAGGAGGATTGTACACTTAGTGTAAAGAAAGCAATTGTTGATTTTGTACTAAAAGATCCTAATGACCAGTTACCTAAAACTGCAGTTGATACAACTCAAGAAAGATTAGAAGTAAAAGAACTTTCTAAGATATATAATACATTTAATAAATCTAGAAAGTATTTATTGACCAACCTGCATATTCTCAATCCACTATTAGGTCATCTGCTGGATTTATGGTTTAAATCGTACAGGTATTCAAACCTTATTTGTGTACGTGTGTGTTTATTAGCTTTGTAATGATTTTTTATTTATTTTAATTATATATACATGGCGAGGTTCATTAATGTGAGCTGTGTAAGTGGTAGAATAATGATAGGTGTAATAGAAAGACCAAAGGAATATACATCAAAATTGTTTCAACTTTACTATAAAGGTTCTGGTTTTCTTCATGAACAATTTTATAATTTTTTTGCTTTAAATCAAAAATATATAATCAAGCATTCGTTAAATAAATCTTGAACTTTTGTTAGGTGCAAATTGGGTGTTTGTTTTTAAATTTCCCTAAATGTTTTTGTGGAAAAAATTCTCATTTTGGAAAAAAAGGATGCATAAAAAAGTTAAAAATTTTTTCTAACAATGGTTTAATATAAAACTAAATCATTCAAAAAATGTGTGATTTGATTTAATATTGTTGATCCTTTTTTATAAAAAATAATTTATGAAATCTCTCTTCTCTTTGTGTCCATACTAAATGATGTGCTGTTTTCAAAACTATTTAATGGATAGTAGAAGGATGGCCAATTTATTTATAATCATTTCTTTATGCTATTTGAATTCAATGTTGCAAATTCAAAGATAAAGAGAAAATATTCAAAAAAAACATTCACAAAAAAAAATTTAAAGATTCAGTATAAATTTTGATTGTTCAGGTTTTATTAGTAAATACAGAGTAATTAGTAACAGTAAATATAAATATAAAAAAAATTAATTAAAAAAAAAGATTTAAAAAAAGTCAAGTGAAAAATTAGCTTCAATACCATATGAACATTTTTAAGGGGTAAATTTACTACAGATAAATAAGAAAAATAATCTTAAGAATAATAATATAAAAAAAGGATCCTTATAAAAATAGCTACTAATTTTAAAGTAGAATTTAGACCAGGTAAATCTTTATTATTTTTGCAGAAAAATTTCAGAAAAAAATTAATTTAAAACCCTGAAAGATTATTAAATAAATAGCAGGTTCTCTGTGATTATTTCCTTTTGCATTTTAATTAAAATAAGTTTAATGAATTCCTTTAAATTTATATTTGGCTGCTCTCAGGTTTAGCATTTATCTATAGTAATGCTAAAAGTAGTGTTTTTAAGATAAATTGTTGTGTTATAGAAGGTAATTTGTAATCTTTGTTAATATTTTTATCATAAAGCAATAATTTCCCCACAATAATACTGTGCTTATGTATGGTGTACTATACTGTTGACCCAATTTGTGTCTTATTGGATGGTACTTTGCATTCCAAATGTAGAAAAATAAGTGAAAAGTACAAAAGGAATTAAAATAAGTTAATGTATGGGGAATTTTGATGTGATGATTGTGTTAAGATAAATACTAAAGTATGATTCGATGCAATTTATGTAATTACTAGAAGATAAAACTTTTCTGATGGTTGTAACATATATTTTAAAATAAACCACTAGAACTTCATTTCAGTAGTTGAAATTCTGTCTTGATTTAAATGTTTTTTTTTTGCAGAAACATTGGTGCACTTTTGTTGAAAGCGCTATTTTTGCTATTTTAAATTTGTTTTTTTTTTTTTCGTAGGAGGAAAAAAGTTTTACCAGCCAAAATCTGCCCACACAGATGACAGTGTGGGGCTCTCACCCACTAAAACTACCTCCCCCTTCCCCTCCCAGGGGCGGCCAGAATCGCCTTTCGGCATAACATCAGCCAGCCCTGGATGTCGTGGCAGCAGATTACCCCTACCTGCTATTCTTCTCGTTTGGGCTCTTGCAGTGGAGCCCCCCTTTGGGGTCCTCTTGGCATCCTTAGAGCGTGGTGACTCCCCGCTTGTGGAAAGCCGACACGTTCCTCCTCCAAGAGGCTCCCCTTCCCGTCCTACACCTGATCTAAAGGGGTGGCATGTGCATTTAAAAATGCACGTGTGACTTTCCCCACCCGAACGCAACCTCTCAAACCTAAGAGGGGCCCGGACGCTTCATCGGAAGTACCCCAATCCAGAACATTCTTGCTTGTGTCCTGGACCAAAGCATCCTCTGCAAACAGGCTGTCTCCCATACCTTACTCGTCGCCATGTTTTGTCATGTTCTTCCCGTGTTTTTATTTTTTAATTTATTGTTTAAATTTTTTTTAAATTTATTTTTATTTTATTAATTAGTTTTTTTTCCTGCGCCTTTGTACTCTCTGACTACTTTTATTTACTAACCTACTTCCTCCTGAAACCCTCTGACCCTAAATCTAACCTAAAACTACTTCCTCCTAGAAACCCTCTGACTTAATCCTAATTTACACCTAAAATATATACATATATAATTTTTTTTTTTTTTTTTTTCCCGTAGTAGGCGGCAAACCTTGTTTAATTTTAAGTTATATTGGAAGGTATGTTATAGCATGCTTAAGGTCGATTTAGTGTATAGCCATAGATTTCTGATGAGAGTGTCAGTATGATTGTCACTTATAATAAAATTAACCATTAACCATCTGGACCTCAGGTTGAAAGATAAAAGGTTGAAGTGGTAAAAATAAAAAAAATAATTTTTTTATTTTCACTTCTGCATCAACAGTAGTTATAATGGACAACAAGGAAATTGGTCATTTGTTCAAAATAATAAGAAAATCTATTTTAAAAAATGTATGTACTTCGTTTTGTTATACTTATTACTGTTATTACCCCAGCATGCTAGTTTTTCAGTTCATCCATCTAAATCATATTCTTTACTTATTTCAGCGTCTAGTCCTCTGTGTTTAACTCTGTAGTTGAATGTTTATTACTGATGATCTTTCTTGCTATATTTTTATAAACAACTTTCTTTTCTTTTAATACTATATACTTTGTGACTTTAATTTTCATACTTTTCTCAGAGTATTATGAAAATTTTGCATTAAAAATTTACACAGGGTGATTCAACTAGTGTTATCGGCTCATTCTACTAGTGAAAATAATGAAAAAAAGTTCATATAAACATCCAAAAATGCTATGGCTAGTGAAAGATTTTGCACTGATTCCTGGACAATGATTGAAATAAAACGTACTGAAATTATAAGAACCCAATTTAAGGGGTAAGCTTGATGGATGGGTTCTTATGTCTTTTTGACCTGAAAAATTGAATAAAAGTTCCAGAACCATATCTCCAGTAATTTTCATATATGTTGTAAAATGAAAAACTTATCTAAAAATACAGTTTTTTACATTGGTAATACAACCAATTGAAGGAAAAATTTAATAATTACAGATAAGAGCATCAGGATGCAAATATTGACAATGCCCCTTAGAAGCTGGATTTTAAAGACATTTGAAATGAATTTGGAGAATCAGACTACACTGCAAAGAAAGATAAAAGCCTGCTTAAAGAAAAAGGTTTCATATCGAGTCCTGTAGACGTTTAGATTTTGAAACTACAGAAAAAGTAACTGACCTATATGAGAATGAGGAAATAAGTCATATGATTTTATTTATTAAATAATTTTTATTTTATATAACAAGATTTTATTTCTCTTAATATAAATGAAAGATGAGAGCATGTTCAGAAAAAATTAATTTGTGTAATCTCCATGAAGAAGTGGAAACCATAGTGTTTGTGTACATACAACGCACCAAAACACAAAACTTATGGTTATACAGCAAGAACTATACCAGGTTCTTGGAAACGCCACTCCTTTGTTACATCGAACAAGAATCAGGTGCAAGTGAGGGCGATTTCATTTTCTAGCAATTCAGCAGCTGTAAGCACATCAAATATTGAGGATGATCTTGAATTCACAGAAATGGTTGGATTCCTAATCTGCAGATATGATGGATACGTGGTCTGTGAATTATGTTGAAATTGGTGATGGTCAAGTTATGGAAGTTTGTTGATCTGACATGGAACGATCCTAATAGTATATTTCCAAAAATCTACCCTACTTGAGTACATTTGGCTGCATGCTTTTGGATTACTAGTGTTGCTTTCCCCAATTCTGCGTGAATTTAATTTGTGCAGCAGCATCTGTAATACAAGCAGTCAACCTTTCACATATATGAACTTTTCTCTGGTACACAATACTTTTCATTCAAGCTCAAAAGCAAAAATCAACAGTGTTAGATCAGATGATCTTGGTGACCAGATGTGTGGCCTACTGCGACCAATCCATCAATTTGGAAATTGGTCATTTACGTATGCCAGTATGGCATGTAAAAACTGGGGAGCCGCACTGTCATGCTGAAAGTACAAGTGATATCTTGATGCTAGTGGACATTTTCTAATGACAGCAGCAGTTGTTTCTTAAGGAATACAAAGTAAGTGTTATAATTTACATGTCCTGGGAGAACAAATCCAATCTGCTAGAACAAATGGTCTAATCGTAAACTAGACCACATCACACATTGATGCTAGATTTGTGTTGAAAATTATGTTCTACTGTTATCTGTAGATTGATTTCTGTCCAAGTGTGTTTGTTATGAAGGTTATTGATGCCATCACAAGTAAATTGAGCCTAGTCGGTAAATAAAATGAACCTGTACAGTTGGTAGTTATTTAACTAGTTGAAATATTGCAAACAAAGAGAAGGATTTCTTGGATGAAGAGATTTTGTACTTGATGTGGTAAGGATATACAGCTTGTTACGAAGTGTCCTCCACACTTTAGACTGAGAAACCAAACCTCCAGGAAAGCTGTCTTGTATTAACACCCAAACTGTGTTGAGCTGGCTCGATAATGCTTTTATAAATATCTGCATCAGTATGGGCAGAACAATGATACTAATACTGGGAATGTGGTACCCATTTCTTATAGCATATAGAATGTTTCCACTATGCTTTAGGATTTGGAACTCTGCGGTTAGGAAAATATATTATGATACTGTACAGTAGCAATTTCATTTCCATCACACATCCCAAAAATAAAAACATGTTCCTCAGTTGTAAATAAGGCATTGCTGCAATATGATGACAATAAAAAAAAAAACACATTTACTTAAATTACACTATTCTCGCAACAATTCAGAGCAGTAATGCAGTGCAATGCATTGGGTCACATGACATAAAATCATTATTGGCTAGGTGATTTCTGTTACTAACAAAATAAATTAACTAATAAAACTAAAATGAGCTTAGACATTGTCAGAAACAACACTAAATCACCTTGAATACATTTTATTTGTAGGTATTTATTAAAAGCAGTACGGTATTGTGTTTTAGATATTTAATTTAATTTTTTTTTTTTTTGAAGAGATTTGAGGTTGGTGCCATTGGATTCATTAAAAAATCCAGATGGTAAAGCTTTGGACCTTCCAACTTTCAAGAAGACTGTACAAGCACAAATTGATTTAACTACAAGAAACTTGAATGGTAATTGGTATCCAGAAATTCAACAAATATTTATCCAGGTAAACTACAAAGTAAATGGATTCAATAAAATTGTTTAGGTACATATTTATACACCAGTATGTCAAAAGAGTAAAATAAATTTATTTCTTTCGATTTTTTTGTTCAGTGAAGGGATCTATATCTGTGGTGTATGAGAGTACAATTTTATAAATAATTCTCTTATAACTCATGTTTTGTTGCTTAACAAATTTTTTAGAAACACCAATCATTTTATTATCAGTCTTTCCTCTGTTAATTGAATTAAACGCCTTTGCTAAATCAATAAATAATATTAAAATAATTTTTCCTTACTGTTAAAAATATGTATTGCTAGAGAAAAATCCACATATACAAATTCAAATTTATATTTGATTAGCAAATCATTTGGATAAAAACTTTACAATCATGGAAAAATTCTTTATCTTTGAAAATAGTTTAAGTAAAGATGTATAGTTAATAAAAGTAATTTTTCTTCTTATTTATAGATATTTCTGCCAGTTTAAATGACAGGAAAATTACTTTATTAAACTATGATTTTATATTGGATATTTGAGAGGTTGGGATAAAATAATTTATTTTTAATTACTGTGGCATTTATTTCATAGCTAACAGTAATAACACCTCTTTGAGGTTAACTATATAATCATAATATTCATAATGATGAAATTGTATGTCAAATTGTTTTTGATGTAAATAAAGTAAAGGTAAGAATGTTTCTTTTATTTTGTATTTTGTGAAGTAGCTGAAAAAAAAAACAACTAAATTTTACATACAGAGGAAATATGGATTATAAGAAGTTTAATTTAAATAAATTAATAAAATAATTTTATATATTTCCAGGGACACAAAAGGAAACAGATACCTTTTCAGAAAAATAAAAAAAAATTGAAAAGATTTTTTGACTGTGTTGCATCAATAATGACATTTCAGTTGCAGTCATTATGCTTTAAATCTATAAATGATTATACTGACTTCATAACTGATGTTGGGGTATGTAGATCTAGTATTTATAATAAATTTTTTATTTTAATGAAATCAAACTTGTGCAAATTTATTTGCAAATGATTGTTATAACTTAACAATTTTTGTGATAATTATAAGGAATCTTTTCCTAAGGATTAAAGCTGAGAGACTTGGATTATAATTAAAGGAAACTTAGTAAAGTCTAATTATGTTTGAATGAAGGAAAAGAAAGCTGTTGAGAAGTCGGACGAAATAAATTTCTTTTCTATCTGTGTGGGTGCTGACTATATAACAATACTTTTTGGTGCCATTATATATCTTTTTACTAGTTTATTCAACTTTATTTAAATAATATAAATATTCCATCATTGCTTAGTTTCACTAGTCCACTTTCACTAATTATTTCTTCTTTTGTTGCTTTATTCGATTATAATTTTTAATTAACTAAAATAATTCTAGTTGTTTATAACTGACATGTGCCTATCACTTGTGATGACATATATCTGATTGAGTGTTATTTTCTGCTCTTCACAGTAATATCACTCGAATATTTGTAGTTGGTGCAGTACCTAGTTTTGGAGTACTTCCATTCTCAAAACTGCTTTTATGGTGTAAAGTACAGAATGCCAAAAGTAATTTTGAGAACAGAATTAGGTTGAAATGATTCTGCTACAAATGTTTGTGACAGTACTAGGAAGGGCAGAAAATAACACACTAATTAATTTTGATAATCCTACTGGAAATATAAAACATTGTGACAGACTTATATCGTAGCTTTTAAAATATATTAAATTATTTTATAATGTAAATATTTTTAAGGAATTTTTAAGGAGATCTCTTCAGAAAATAACTGAAGTGTATTTTTTTCAATCTTTTCAGATTATTCATTCTTGTCCCCTTCAAAGTATTCCCCTCCACTATTCATATTTCCTCATCCCTGTTTCCACTTCACGAAGCAGTCCTTATTAGCTTCATTTGAAGTAGTATTTGTCTGTGATGAATTTGCTTTAATGTCATCATTAGTTTCAAAACTACGCCATTTCATTACTGATTTTAATTTCAGAAATAAGAAAAATTTGCAAGAAGCCATGTCTGGTGAGTTGGGAGGCTGAGGAAGGACAGTAATCTGATTTTTTAACTGACAAATTGACAAACCTGAGTGTGCGGGTGCATTGTTGTAATGAAGGATTTTTTCCACGTAAAAATTTTAAAATGCCTTTGATAGTATGCACAGATCATTGTCACCTTGAGGCAAAAAATTAAAATGTACAATTCCATTAAAATTGAAAAAACAAAGTGTATCACCATGACATCAGATCGACAATGATGTGCATTCTTGGGGTGTGGAGATCTTTTGCCAATCCATTGTGATGATTGAACTTTGATCTCGATATTAAAGTTGTAAACCCAGCTTTTATCTCCCATTATGATCCTTTGTATGAATATTTCATCATCATTGGCCAAGAAGTTGCCAATAAATGTTCACTTTATGTTCTTTCTGCTGTTTGGTCATCAAACAAGGAACAAACTTTGCTGCAACTCCATGCATGTTCAATTTTTCAGTCAAAATGTCATAATGAGATGCTAACTTCTTCTGCAAGTTCTCTGACAGTCCAGTCAGTCTGTGATTTGCATGGATAGATGATTGATTTTCTGAATGTGGGTGTCATTAATTGGAGTCAAAGGCCTTTCTGGTTGAGGGTCATCTTCGATCGACTAATCACCACTTTTAAATCGTGAAAATCATTTGTAACATTGCAGAGATGATGTGTTATGACATTTTATAAAGATGATTTTCTGGGTTGAGCAAGCTAAAGCGTCATCTTCATAAAGATTATTTCAAAACTTTGAAATGTTTCTATGAAAGTTTACCCCAGTTTCATTCAAAATTTTATGTTGTATCATTGCTCCCCAAAATCGCATATTACAAAAATCATTGCTAACACTTAAACACTCAAATAACAATGACACAAAAACTAAATGAGTTATCAACAATCCAAAACTATGTGGTTACACAGGAGGTTATAGTGATGTGTAGTTGGCAGCATTGTGTTCTGTATAACCTTCTTTGTAACATCACTAAATATTTTTGTTGGTGTGTTATTAAAAATATTTGATTATATTTTGAACAGACCTCGTATATTAAGTTATAAGTGTATAGATATATTATAAATTTGGTAATTTCTATGTTTTTTGTTTACATTCTTTCTATGCATGCGTATTATAATTCTTTTTTTAAATGTGATGTCAGCCATTTTAGCACAACTGTCGTTTACTCAGTGTGTGACAAAAATCTCTTGCCAACCGACCACAATAGAAATACTGTACATTCAAAACGCATATCCTAACTCATATTTTTTGTTAAATTAGGGGTATCATGAATACTGTATGATGATCCATTGCAGCTGCATGTCAATTGGGATTGAATATCTTTCACTTATATCATTGCTCACTCTGTATTTAATCTCCAGTTCTTTTATTTCATTGTAATCCAGTTCTTTTTTCTTATTTCCAGTCTAGTTTCCCTGGCCAACTCTGACCAAAGCTAGTAGGGTAGAAGGGGTGGATTTCTTAGGCTTGTTGTCTGATCTTTGGGAGTTAACTCCCCCTAGGTTCTTCTGTCTTCTAACTCTTGGAGGAATTCTCTTCTGCCTACAAGGTCATTAACCACTTTTCATTGGCAGAACTTATTTAATAGCGTCTCTTACTTGCTGTGGAAAAACATCATTAAAGGATATGTGTGGGATTTAATCTCAATGTGGAACTTTTATTTGGTAGAGCTTCATTTGCAACTAACTCCCACATTGAGGGCTGTTTACTATCTGCCATCTGCAACCTACTCAATAGTTGTAATCTTCCTAATAAATTTAATAACTTTGGCTACAGAGTATTCCCTATTTTCCTTAAGACTTCTATTATTACCTCCTTAAAAAAAGTTCAGCACTTCAATTCAAAAAAATATAGGCCATTTTGTTATTTGTATCTTCTAAAGTATTTGAAAAGATTTTGAAAAATAGACTTTTAACTTTTCTTGTGAAACATACTGTATTAACAAACTTTGAGCATGGTTTTAGAAGAAATTTTTTTGAATTGTCATTTCCTAGTTTTAGATATTTTAAATTCTGTAGGTAAAAGATATTCCACATTCAGTTTTCTCATTAAAGAAGTTGATTAGTTCCAGCTAGCTTATTGAAATTGTGTCTGAGGAGCTGCTTAGACAACAACTCTTTGGTTATTTTTTTTTTATTCTTACAGTTGGTTAAAGTCATTCATTAGCAACCTTAAACAAGTAGCGAGATTTAATCTTTGATAAGAATACACATGTAAAACCTAAACTACTTAGTTTGCCTCAGAGGTCTTTTTGGTCCCCTGCATCTTTTATTTTGTATTAATTAATGGCCTGCCACAAAATTTTGAGCTGTTCTTGGAATCTTTTTTGCAGACAACTATATCTGCATCTGATAATATAGCTTCTATCTATGAAGATATCTTCTACCAGAACAATATTACTCTGGTGATGAATTTTTAAATAACACTTCCTTCTATATATATAAAATTGAATGTTTGTTTGTTCGTCCAATATGCTTTCCTATGCCATTCATCTGATTGTGATGAAACTTAGGTGAGTTTTACGCGTATTTGGTCCGTATTCAGAATTTATATTAGTTACGTGAAAATAAATATTTTTGTGAAAAATGGACTCAGTAGGTGGCGCTGGAGTTGAGATATTTAGAAAAATTGTATTTATGGACTGATTTGGATCATATTCAGTATATATATTAATTATATGAAAAGAAAAAAAATTTGCAAAAACTAAAATATAATAAAAGTTTGATAACTTCTATTATAAAAAAAATCAGTAAAATAAAATGTACTTGCAAATGCATGTTCAAGTGAAATAATTTGGGAATGCAAAATAGGACATACCTACCAGAAATTAAATTTGGTCTATTTGGCAAACAAACTGAAAAACCACAGTATGTTCGCATGTCGTACTCAATCCTGCTCTTTAGATGTGAACTTATCTTTAGTCCAAACACACAATATGGATCTCTAGAAATTATTTTTTTTTTTTTAGATGAGATATTGAATATATTAAGAAATGTATTAATTAAAATATTAAGTTATTGCTTAACTTGTGTTAATGTGTTTTTGTTGAATGACTTTAAATGTGGAATTACTGTTATTCAATCAGGTAGACAACGAAGGGTTTCAGATTTCGATTTTTCAAAGGAATAAAGTAATACAATTTGATCCATCATTCCTTCGTTTTAAGGAAGTTTTCTTAAATGTCTATGACCAGATGATTGAGGCCGTAATGTTCCTACCAAATCTTGAAACCAGGCTTTATCTTGATCTAGAAATGGAACATCATCCTTTGAAAGTATGTACAAGATATTTTATTTTAATAGAAAAGAGGAACTGATGATAATTATTAGTGTTGATAAAACAAATTTTAATTTATAAATGACTTGTTACTTATTTAGCACCAATATTAAACGTAAATAATTTATATAATAAATAAATCATAAAATATAAATAATTTTGATATTATTTCATTAATTACTTCATCATTATCAATAACTATGTTAGACTGTGTGTGGTTAACAGACCTTTTTCTACTATAGCTTGTATTTGTTCTGTTTAATGCTATATTGGTGTTCTACAATTAGAATCTTCCCTAGCTAGGACTATTGATCCTTCATCTTCCTCTGGGCCTTGTCCTCTTCCAGAATTTTTTACTGTAAATTGGGAACTAGAAATTAAGTGGTTCTTTTTGTTTTGTTATGTCTTATCCTTACTTAGGTGTTAGGATTTTGCCAGTTGTAGTCGTTACAGTGTGTTTGTATGCTTGGTCTCCTTCATAAGCATATCAAGTAAAATTCTTATGAGCATATTACTCAACAATATCAAGAGTAATATTCTAATGCTTCCCCCTCACACTATCTCTCTCTCCCCCTCCCCCTTCTCTCTCTCCACTCCTTCCTTAGCATCGTCTGTTTTTTTTCTAGAGTTCCTTGACACATATTAATCCCTGGCAGTGAATGAAGTTCACTGCCAGGGACTGGTTCTGTCCCTGGTTCTGACTTACGTTGCCCTGTGTTATAGATGTATTTTATTAATGCCTATGCATTAAACTTGAATGTAATTGAATTTATATTCAAGTTATCTGGTGATGTTGCTCTATTCTCCTTGGATAAGTGACACGTTATTGTCTCATTTTAGTTAAGTGTGTATGTATAGGCTGGTATCTTATGTTTAATCTAGCACATTGACTTTGCATAGTACAGATCCAAAGCAACAAATTTTCATTCTTTAAATCAGATTTTTCTCTAAAGTTTTTATGAAAGAATAGAGTTGAATTTATTTCTAAAACAATTTTTTTATTTAACAATACATAAGAAAAGATTTCAATGATTAAAAAAAAAAAAAAGTTAGCACCATCAGAAAATTTCACAGATATCAGCAATAAAGCACAATTTGTCTGTAGTTAATAACTCATTAACTTAGGCAAGTTAACTTAACTTGTCCTTTATTGTTTTATTTAATTTTAATCAGTTTAAAACTTAATTTTTGGAACATTTCTTTTTCTAATTCAGTTTAGTATCTCAAAATGATTAAGAACATATAACTTTTAAACTTATTTTAATGTAATTTAAATTATTCATCTCGAAATAAAAAAAATTGTTTATTTAACATTTGTATGCTTATTTTTAATTTTCTAGGAGACTGATTTTATTGTCCTCATGTTCATAATTTTATTTTTCTAGCGGTTCAAATAAATATTCAGGTAAGTTTATTAACATTTTATTTAAATTTATAAAATTTTTTGACTTGCTTTCAAATTATGGAAATCTTGTATAATAAATGTTTTCTCATTATTTTGGTTTGTTTAAAATGTTTATTATAGTTATTTATTTATAATTTTTTTTTTGTATATTTACAGCCAGTTATTCTGCCTGATTTTATTGAAAGTTGTAAAGAAAAGGTACAAGAAACATTATATGAACAAAGGATTGGCCCAGAATTAAGAGTGCAAGATTTTGATGAATTTATTCATCTAATTAATGGAGAGGTAAATTATTTGATTTTAATCTACTCTCTTTATCTGTTTAGCCTCCAGAACTACCGTAAGGTATTA
>JAAAKQ030496417.1:0-20857 GCA_010016005.3 Zanna intricata | reverse complement strand
ATGTTTATTGGAAACTTTTTTCTTATTTTTAGATATAGAATCTGTTTCTGAGAGATTGCCGTGCAGTTTTGATACACTTTGTATATAAATTATCATATAATACTATTGGTCAATTTAAAAAAGTGGGCGACATTTACATTTAGAATAAAAGCTTATCACATTTATAAGTTTTTTTCTGTTTAACCTCCGGAACCACAATTAAGTATATCTTCAGAGGGATGAGATCAATAACAATGAACTATTCAAGTCTAATTTATCATTTAAATTAAAATTTCTTTGTTTATTACTTTTCAATAACTAAAAAGTTAAGTTTTAAATCTTTGTTCTGTATATGTAGTACTCTGAAATTATGACTAAAAACGAGATTTTAATTAATTAAATAACAGAGATGATTAAAATCTCTTCTATTATTGGAAAAGCAAGATTCGTGGGCCATTATATGTTTTTCAAAAGATGTATCTGTTAGTCCAATTTAAACTTTATCACAAGAACCATCACATTCAAATTTGCAAACGCCTAATTTTTTTAAGTTTATCAGTTTTACTTTTGTTATTCTTAATATCAAAATCTCTTGTTTCTGATTTATTTACTAATTTTCTCTGTGGGTTTACCAATATAAGTAACTTTGTGAAATTTCAAAAAAAGAAATTTAGTAGTAAATTGTAATACAATTGTTATACACACAGTACTTTACATTAATGCAAGTGTTTGCCAAGAAAAAAGTAAGCACTCAAATCATGTATTATTTTTTACTTTATAGATTTATGAATTTAACGCTTGTACAGTTCACAAAACTTTTAATTTCTGTAAGCAAACAATGTTTTTCAGAAATTATATCTTAATAAGAAATATTCTTATTAACTTTATTTTCAAAATTCAAAACAATTTCACTCTTTACATCTAAAATTTCTAAATCTTTCTTGAATTTGTTTGACTTTAGATTGTAACTAAAACCTTCTCTAAAATGAATTTCATGTTCATTAAACCCTACATTTGTTAAATTCATAACTACCTTTACTGATTTAATGCATTTACCTTGTTCTTTGTACCTTGTAACTTTTAAGCTATACTTAATATCTGAAGAAGGTACTGAATATTGAAACAGCGATGTCAAATAAAACTAGTAAAAGAAAAAAAAACATTCTTTTTATTTTCAAATTTTTAATTATGGATTTTCAAGTATCATCTCATATTTCATAATCATCAACAATAATGTACTGAATCCATTGTTGAGTATTGATAAGAAACATAACCTTTTAAATTCAGTAAAAAATTTTTATGAAGGTTTCTATTTACAAAAACATTAAACTTAACATAATATAGGAGAAACTTTTAAAATGTTTGAAAGGACCATTTGGTATTTTTTTTTTGATAACTTTTATTTAATTTACCCCAACAAAAGAAGTCAGTAATTCTAATCAATTCCTGTAATGAATGGTGGTGACCAGTCCAAGAGAGAAACCCACCGGGTTGGTCTAGTGGTTAACACAACATCACAAATCAGCTGATTTCAAAGGTTCAAATCATAATAAAGGTAAAAATTTGTATACGGATTTGAATACTAGATCGTGGATACCGGTGTTCTTTGGTGGTTGGGTTTCAATTAACCACACTTCTCAAGAAATGGTTGACCTGAGATTGTACAAGACTACACTTCATTCACATCATCCTCTGGAGTAATACCTTACGGTAGTTCCAGAGGCTAAACAGATAAAGAGGGAGTCCAAGAGGGAAGTTTATGATTTAAATTGTTTTTTCACCTTTTACTTGGGTTATCTGAAATGATTCTATCAACAGTTGGTTTTATTTTATACACATTTAAAGTAGTTTTTTTATGAGTACCAGTATTTATTAATTTTTTAGTATAAATTTTTCTTTAGATATACATGAGTAGATGGATAAAAATGATTTATTTCCTATTATAACAGAGATGAGTTACACACATTTTACAAAACTCCAATTATATGAGGGTAAATCAAATATAAACAGGATTTTTTTCCTGAGCATCTATGGTTGGTAGAACTGGGTTCGTGCTTCTAGTATAATTGGGAGGGGTCATTAGGAGTGGGGAGAGCCAGCCATTCCAAACTCCCAACCAATTCGTCAGTCACATTCACAATGTCGGAGCAACAGGAGCGCCCCTCCACAGCACAACATATAATTATAAAATTTCTTCCTCGTGAAGAAGTTTAAGTGACAGAAATTTTCTGGAGATTGACTGCACAGTTCAGGGACCAAACATTGTCAAGGACTTGTATATTTGCCTTGCATAAAGAATCGAGGAAGGACAAGTGGAAAATCAGGAACAAAATCGCCATTCTCAGACCAGCATTATAGATAAAAACATTCACACAGACATTCTTGAAGACGATCAATGGATAAGAGTTTCCAAAATTGCAGAACAGGTCGGAATAAGTTATGGGAGCTCTCAAGTGCAATCATCAAGAAATGACCTACAGTTCAGTAAAGTGTGTGCCAGATGTGTCCCTTGCCTACTGACTGCAGATCATTTGTTTGGAGGTCTGTCAGAGGCTTATAGCAAGGTTTATGAAACAATTAAAGCATTTTTGAGTCAGATCATCACCTGCAACAAAGCCAGGGTCCACCACTACACTTCCCAGTCAAAACAAGCCAGTATGGAGTAGCAGAGTCAGAGGGAGGTAGCCCCAGTGAAAGCCAAGACTCGACTGTCAGATGGCAAGGTTCTTTTACTGCTTTTTTCGATTGAAGAGGCATTTTACTCATTGATTTTTTGCACTAGCAACACACAATCAATGTTGCTTACTAATGAGAGCTGTTAAACAAGGTGAAGGCTGCATATCGCAGCAAAAGATGAGACCAAGGATTCTAGAGGCCATCCTCCTCCTCCACAACACCAGGCCTCATATTGCAGCTCTAACAGTCTCAAAACTAGAAGAAATGCACTGGATTCAACTTGATCATCCTCCTTACAGCCAAGACCTGTCGCCCTGCAATTTTCATTTGTTTGGGCCACTTAAAGAAGCGCTAGGAGGGTAACATATTGAAGATGACGAAGATCTGTAGGGATTCCTGTGCAATTGGCTCCTGACACCAACTAGCTTTATTCTACGATGCTGTGATAAAAAAAAAATCTTCCTTCTCATTGGGAAAAATGTATTTATTTCTAAAGCAAGAAACTATGTAGAAAAATAAATTATACTTTTGTTTCATTTTTCAATAAATAAATTTAAAAAAAATAAAATTCTGTTTATATTTGATTTACTCTTGTAGTTCATCAGGTGAGACTTGGAGTAAAATGAAAAAAAAAAAATGTTTTCAGTGTTACAAATGTAAACTGCATAGGTATTTAGTACAAATAATTATGTTAAAAATTGGGAATTAAAAGTACAAAATAATGCGATGTTCATAATATTACGTTGAAGTGATAAAATATTTTATAGTACATTATGAACCATATTATTGGTTCAATATATTAAACTTCAATTTACAATATCTAACTTTCTTTTACAATACAAAAATCCATACCCCACTTTTTGACTGGTAACCATACTTTCCTTTTTGTAGTATACTCTAGAGCTATGATCCCAGGAAAAGAACAACATGGAAAGAATTTTATATGCAGTATTACAATAATAATCTTTTAATAATGTTAAAAGAATAAAACATAACCATTAAACAAAAATCTTATTGTTTAAAGTGTAATAGATACATATAATTTTTTATATTCTGTCATTCTAGTTTATCTTTGTAACCTTTACCTTTACTTCTCCAACAATTAGTAATAAAATTAGTAAAAATATTCAAAACACATATATAACATTTTGATTTTTAAACATCTTTTTTATTTTTATTTACAAATTCACAGTTTAGAATAGCTCTTTGCATATAAATACACAGGAAATGAATAAAAGAAAAATGAATATAAATTTTATGACAAAATTTTTTATTGTTTTTGTAATGTAAATTATAATAAATTTTAATATGGCTGAAGTGCCTGTTGCTAAGCTAATTCTACTTCTTTTTCTAAAATCTAAACATCAGTTATTTGTTTGTAGACAGTTCAGTATGTATATCAGATTATCTACTAATATAGTACACGCATTCTCTCAGTGCTTCTTAGATATGATGAAACTAATTGTTTTCCATAAATCTTGATCAGCAAGTACCCTGCCCAGTACTTAGTTTAGCAAATAAAATGGAATTTGAGTATATGCAACATAGTTTTTGTTTTATTTGCACAATATTTTTTCTGTTAAACAATTTAATGTATGTTTTGTCAAATATATATTTTTTTTTGTGTACAAACAAAAAACTGATATGAGAAAACACAATAATATATATATATATATATATATATATGTTATATAAATTACGTGAAAAAATTAAAAATAACTATTTTTTTTAGGCTGGCTTGATAATTTAAGTTTTTTTTTTTTTTTAATAAATATATAGTAGTTTTATATATAGCAAAAAAAAAAATTTCATTATAAAAGTGTTAGTGAATCTCCTTATGTAACAAACATCATGAAATAAAAAAAAAAAAAACGGAACAATAATGCAAATCCCCGAAAAATACTTATACTGTGAAAGTATCCCTCAAAAAACAATTTTTTAATTTTAAAATACAAAGATTCACTCATCACAGAGCTATTTCAACTACAAAATAATAAATGGCAAACTAATAGATTACTCTAAATAGATGTTGCTCTTAATGATTGAGTAGCTCGCTTGTTTTTTCTAAACCAGTTGTCATATTCTGAAATAGTCCTGTAGCGAGTGAACTTTTGTACTTTAAAAAATCCAAATTTTTTGAATTTGGGACATATATAGTTTTTCGAGAGATACCCTCATACTGTTTTTTCAGGGAGGGTTTGTATTATTCATAATTTTTTTAACTTTATAATGTTTTTGTCATAAGGATTTCACCAAATTTTTACAATGAAATTGTTTTTTTTCATAGTTGTAATATCAGTTATTTAAGGTATAATATGTTTCATTTCATCCTGATTTACATGAATACATGAAATAAAAAACAAAAAATGGTGGGTTATAGCTGTCGATTTTCCTAGCAAAATATTTATTTCTTTTATACATATTTTTATTAAATACTAATAAATATCGTGTGTAATATTTTCATTAAACTGGTAATTACCTTATCATAAACCAGCTTATTGTAATAATTTTACTCTTAATCATAACAATACACAAAAAATATTATTATATGCAATACATATAATTTTATTATTTACTTATTAAAAAAGGTTAAATGTAACTTTCTAATCCCCATTTTATTTTTATATTTATATGTATAATTTAGTTTTTTCAAAATAAGTTTTTGAAACATCCAAGTATTTTATGAACCCTGATAGGCTAATCCTACCTGTCATCTGATAGAATATACATAGAAAAATTGAGGTTTTAATTTTTCTTGATTAAAAATGAATAAAACATGAGATAAGGTAGCCTGCACTATCTGACTAAATACAGATGAAACATACTTTACTTTTTCCTGTTTGTTATAGTTTTTCATGTTTTAATGAAGCCAACATAAATTGGCTTTATAAAAACATGTAAAATGTGTAAATTAATTAATATTTAATAGTGAAAATAGCTTTTATATAAAGAAATATGGATAACAAAGCAATATTATTGGTTATCATGTACGTATATGTTTTTTTTTTTTTTTTTTTAGTTAAAAGTTGCAACCTTTAAAAAGAAGCTATACCATTACGCTAACACCTGTTTGTTGTTTTGTTTACACTCTTGATTTTTGGGTGATTCACTGACTCCAACTATGGAAGTTTTAATTACTTAAGTACTATTTCAAATTAAGTACAGATTTTCTTTCATTATCTTGATAACAAATTCTTTAGTTAATGAAACAGTAACTCAATTTTTTCACATAAATTTCATTTATCGAATTGTACTATTTATTTGACAGAAAAAATTTAATTTTTATTGAAGAATGATTTTAAGTACTAATTAATAATCTGATTTAAATTGATTAATTTATAATTCATGTTATAAATGGTTTATGTTTCCAAAATGTTAACAAAATATTATAACACATCTCAAAGTTTTAAGCTAGCTTTATAGGTGAAAAGTTATGGCTATAAATAGAGAAACAAACAGGGTAAACTAAAAAATACAATAAAAAGTGATCAATCAATAATAATTTTATAATGATGGACTTCCTAGAAATTAAGTGGTTTAACTATGGGACAAATCCAAGTTAAGCGTAATATTTAATGCAGTTCAATGTTGATTAATGGTTACATATTAATGATTTTAACTGTTTAGGACTCGCACATATTATTTTTCAATAAAACAATATTCATCCAAAAAAACACATAAAAGTTTATTGTGTGCAATCCAAATTTAATCTAATTTTATTGATTCTAAACTACTGCTTCTTGAGCAAACAGATTCATGCTTCACATGCAAATATATTTGATTTAGCAAAATAGAATATACTGTGGAAAATGTTCACAATTATTAAATGTTGTAGTTTCTATTTCTTTAAGAAAGAATAGAAGAAAAAAATTCACAAATTTTACCAATTCACTAATTTTGTAAGCCTACAATGTTTAATAATTAATAATACAATTATCAATATCTTTGAATACTTTATTTTTTTAAAAGATAAAATAAAATCTATTTTGTTCATTCACACGTGAGACTCTTAGTAACAGTTACATATTAATTACATGACAAAAATGAAAAATTAAAATAATACTTCTACAATTAAATTTATTATTTTCACAGAACATTATCGATCAAGCTGCTGCATTAAATTATAAAAAAAAAAAAACAATTACATTTCATACTATGAGATACACAGAATTTAATTTGTGTACATATACAATATTTATTTTTCCCAAACATCACCATATATATTTTTTTGTTTGCTATAAGGAAATGATTTTTCAGGTAAAGATTCTGTTGGTGCCGTTGATGGCCTAAGAGGATTTGGATTTGGTCCTATAGTTGAAGGTATATCGTCAGGTGTTGGTACATTCCTGAAACAATTTAATTTAAATTATATTAAAATGTAATGGAACCAAAATAAAAGATACACCACACAGCCATATTCAAAAAACAGTACTTTTGACATTATAAGGGTTCAGTTTGCACTTCTCTTGTTACCAATCTTCTTTTACTTCTCTTGTTAACTATTTAGCGGTAACTAACAATTGCCCAATGTTACTGTTTTTAATAGATTAAAAACTAAAATCAGTCCAAACCATAATCTGAACAAGTGAAATACCACCTTATTCCTTTTTTTAATCATAGTACTTTAAAATAAAAAAAGTGAAGAAAAAGGCATACAATATGAAATTTAAGGAAACACTGAAAAATCTATGAAAATTAAGATTTTAATAAATTCAACTTACCGTTTTTATATCTGTACATTTCCTACACCAAGATTATTAAAACATACCATGATCGAAATACCATTAAATAATTTTTAAAAAACCCACTGTAATTAATCAACCATAGTGGATCATTACTTGGAGAATTTTTATTTTTATACTATACAAATTTTTTAAGCAAAACCTAACGATAAAATTTTAAACTAAGGTTCTGGGCACAACATTAAGTAGTCCAATCAAAGGCAATCTTTAAGGTTGAAAACATAATGAAAGAATGAAAGCATGAAGCAATACAGTTTAGAACATATGAAAATAAAACAAACACATAAATTTATTGGGTTAAACATAACATGAACATTGCAGCATGTAATGTTCAAACTCATATTCTCATATTTTAACTCGTTTTATTTTATTTCTATGCACTGTAAACAGTGATGCTTCAAGCTTTAACTTCTAAACTTAAGAGAGATTATTGTCTGCTTCCCCATTTTTCCACCTTATTTTTTTTTTAATCTCCTGAACCATCGTTAGGTATATCTTCAGAGGATGACATGAATGATATGTAGCATGTGTGAAAATCCCATGCCTGACTGGGATTTGAACCTGGGACCTCCAGATGAAAGGCAGAGACACGACCACTTGTGCCACAGTGGCCAGCTTCCACCTTTAATTAGTTGTTTTCTTATAGCCAGCATGATAGCAGCGTCTTTACTGATCTGCCTGTGGAACTTTTGTAAATTTTGTACTTATTTGTTATTGTTGATATTTAATGGGTACAGTTGGGCCTCTTACACTTCTTAAAAGCTATATTTATTCCTGTTCTATAATATCAGAACTAAATATTTAATATGAAGCGCACCATATAAATTCCATTTGTTTCATGATAATAGAAAATCTAAAATATTAATTTAATATTAACGCTGATATTTATATCAGACTATAAATTACAATTGCCAAAAAAACGTTAATCAACAGTTTTATAATAAAAAAAAAAAGAAAAAAGTTACATTGTTACCTTATTATAGAAATTTGCATCAACCTGAATATATTACAGTTATTGTCTACTTTAAAACATATCTAAGGGATTTATTATTTTGGAAGATTATACTTGTGGATCATAAAAAAACAGTGTAAACTTACCATCTTTGGTACATGGTGATCCAACAATACGTAGCGTTAATAAAAAACAAAACCTTGAGTTTTTAAAAATTTGCAGAAAACTACTATTTCACTTTCAGATTTGTAAAAAACATGAACAGTGGGAAATAAAACTTTAAACTGAAATAATTTATAGATTTTTGATCATAAACCCCGTTATTATGAGTCAATCTCAAGCCAGAATGAAAAAGTTGGTAACTCATTTTTGGTAACTCATTTTTTTTTTTTTAATTTCTGGTAATTTTTTGCAATTCAATCAGATAAAGGTCTATTTGCACTTTTATAATTAAATAATCCTTTTTTTTTATTGAAAAAAAAAACAACAATAACTAAAATTATGAATTCTTTTTTTCACTCTTTCAGGTAAAAATATTTATTTCAAATATTATGATGCACAGTTAAATAAATGAATAGATTTAAAAAAGCTGATGATTTTTATACTTATGGAGGACAGCAGAATTATTATTTTGTGTTCTTGTTCTTTTCTAACATATTCGATAACCCTACAACAAGTGAATGCATAATGACTTTTGTTGAAATGTCAATCATTTCTGCCTATCCTAGACACCAACTTATGATGATATCAACTGTTATCATCTCTTATATCAACTCTAAAATTTTGTTAAATCTAAAAGAATTTAAATTGGAATTTAAAAAAAATTGGTACTCCCCATCACGGGAGGGGTAAAGTTATGTTCGTGACTTTATTGTTCAATAAAATATGTTTGGGGATTAAAAATTTGAAATTGTGAAAAAAGAATCTTTTTAATTTAAGGCTTTTATTCTCAAGGGGAAACAATCAGGTAAAATTAATTTTTTTTTTTAAATCTCTATAAGATAATAAATTTAAAAACAACTTATCGGTTCTCAAAACAAGATATAGCAGGCTTTTTTGCAACATATTGAAGGTGTCTCTTAAATTGAAATTTCTTTTCTTTGACGAACTTCATTGCAGTCTTCTCCAAGCTGAAAGTCAACTTGGGTTGATGAGCCCACAGCTCAAACACTCTGTATCCACAAGTGGCTCTGAGCTCGACCTTCATCTGCAAACATTTTCAACCAGCAGGAGTCTTTCGTTAGCATAGACTACAAGGTAGCCACTGTACAATTTTAGGTGCAGAAGAGAAGACCATCCACAAAAGAAGACTCAACACACTGCCTTGAGGAAAACCCTTAGTCAGTGTCTTCCCTACTTCAGGCTGCCCTTGCTGGGAAACACATTCCAATGACTAAAAATAACTTTTCAACACCTGCAGTTAATTTTCAGTGCATCCTCGCCTCTAATTGGAAAATGGCAGATGGCCACCACCACTGGAAATGTCTAGGAAGATCCGCAAGATATATTCCGCTTCACTAGCCAACACTACACTCATCACACAAAAGTGTGGCATCCTCAATACCTTTTCAAGGGAGAAAACCCGTACTGGTTTTCTATCAGCAACCCACGTGAGGCCAATCTCTCATTTACCCCAATATACAACACCTTCTCAAAGACCTTGCCGATAACCGGTAGCAATGTCAGGGACCAATATGATGAATTAACAGTTGGATCCCTTAAATAACAATTTTACAATCCCTTTCTTCCAGCACACTGGGAAGAACCTGCCAAACAATAATTTATCAAATAAGTTTGTGATAATTCTCATGTGTTAACTCCAACCGAGCAAACAAGGAGCCACGCCTCAGCCAACAGTCCATCAAAGCCTTACCTCTACCAAGACGACAGATAGCCACAGATAATGTATCTCTGCAAAGGAGAGCGATCTCATGCCGTACCTGCAGATGATATGCAGTCTCTCCAGTTTTGCTATCACCAGACAGAAGATTGTCAAGTAGTCTGCATAAAATTCCAGAGATATTTGAATCCACACCTTGCTGAATCAAGAGAGCTGACAGAAGAATGTAATTTCTATGTTTATGTCCTAGAACCTTAAACGCAAAACACAAAATCTGGCTGATAAAAAATCAAAAAACTTCTTCAGATCTGCATGCCTGTGCAGAAGCCAACCCTGCTGAACCAGAATGTTACTTCAGTAACAATCATGCAAACTACCCACGACCTCAAATAATTAACTGATTATGGCTTGAGCAGCCAACCACTCTCAGTTAAAAACATTGGCAGGAGAAATATACCTACCACTGTAACATCAATGTTCATTCCACCAAACAACCGATGCCCATCCACCATACTCATATAGGGGGGGGCAACTCATCAGGTTCATTAAAAATCTGTAGACCAGGTTGGGCTATCACCTCAACCAAATCACCAATAACATCAGTGAGACCACTATGCCACAAATGTGACTTCGTATTGATGTCTGCCCCAGTGAGGAATGGACTCAGACAAGAGAATCTGAGGATTAAACAAGAGAGGCATGTAAGGAGTGAACTAGTTTCCAATTTTCTTCTTCACTGCTGAATATACTGTTTCATATCTGAAACAGAAAGAGACAAACACATTTTTCTATCCACTACAGGAATTATTTATTTTAAACATTATTACTTTCAGTGAAAGGTAATACAGTTAGTATTTAAATTTCAGATATAGTACAAATATCATAGCCATAAGAACAACATTAATTTACTCCCAATGGGTGGAGGAAAAGGGCAAATTAATGTACTGTTACTGCATTGTATGTACTGCATCCTCTACTCAGGATTATCAAACTTTAATAAAATAATTGTTCAGTAAATTCAATAAATAATAAATTAATAATAACTTCAATAAATTCAATAATTTCAAGCATATAGTATCTGGTTAGTACTGAACTCAGTTTTAATTCAGTGGTGTACGGATAGTATTGTGCAATACGGAGTAACTGAAAAGATATGTCAGTAACTGCAAACTTTAAAAATTGTTTATCGTGACTCTGTTTCACACATATGTTTCACACACATGTATAAATTTACAGTTTCAAATAATTATCTACAACAAAAATTTATTCAATTTAATTCTTTTACCTGTAGGATCGTGTGCTTTTGCTAATGTATTCTTCTCTATTCTTCCTTCTAAGATCATCATATGACACTGACCCATTTTGCACAGGAGGTAAAACAGTTTCTTCTTCTAATGCAGGATCTGTAATTGAAGAATAAATAAAATAACACAACCATAATTATATTATTGTTTAATGTAAAATTATAGTTATATTTTTATTACCTATACCATAAACTAGTGGTAATACTAAATTTATTTATCTTGTAATACTAAAGCCCAATGTATGTACTGGGCATTTCAGTTGCTGCATTTTAATGACTGGTAATGGCCAATTTATTGCCTTTTTGTATATCATTTTAAGATTTATATTACATCTGGACTACTGTATATTCATGCATAATTTAAAAAAAAAAAAAATATCTTGTAAACATCAAGATTTATTTTTTGATGACATCAAGAAATGAATACATGTTTCATCAGTTATTAATAATGGATGATTTGTTTATTGCAAGTCTTCATGTATAATATTAATCACTTTATTAGTCACTGTACCAAATCAGATACATTAAAAACATCCTAATTATAATAAATGTAAAATTTTTTTCTTCTCTTTTCTATAGCATTTACTCAGAAACTAATCAGAAACCTACTAGATGCTGCAGCTCTAAATAGTTCAGTGCACTGAACAATTTTTTTAGCAATGCTGTTGTATGTACTGCATCCTCTACTCAGGATTATCAAACTTCAATAAAACTTTTTTGGCAAGTCACAGTAATGAGCCATCTAAAATTTAGACTACTTTACCTTTCCTTTAAATGATTAAAAGCACTAAGTCTGTTTTCTAAAGTAAAATGTTCAGCTTAATTAAACATTAATGAATTACAAAAAAAAAACTGACATTGTACTTTATTAAATCATTATTGTTTAGTAAAAGTACAAAATTATAGGATAGAAAAAATTTTTTTCTTTTATAAATCTACTAACTCCCAGTCGCAGCTTTGCCCAAGCTGTAAAGTTGGTTGTTACTTGTGCTTCCCATAGCAGTCAATCTTTTTAGTTTTTTTTATTAGTCAAATAACCAGAGACAGGTGCAGCAAGTAACACATACAGTAAGGATGGCAGTGGTTGTGTTGGTAGAACACTACAGAGCCATATACCTTTGCACCCCTTAAAAGAATCAGATATTAAAAAAAACCTGAAAATGGTTTTTAAATATTTATCTGAAGAGTAGCTCGTCCAAACAAGGTAAATATCTCATTTACTATAATCAGGATTGGGAATTTACAATCATTGTTCAAAATGGTTTTTACCCTTCTCCATCACCTTCATGGTCAAATTTCAAAAATCTAGAAATTGGTTTATTGATATGAAGATTACATCACCAAAAATCAGGTTGATTTCTTCATTTGTTACTGAGAAATTAAAAAAATAACAGGGTTAAAAAAAAAAATTTAATTAAACAAAATTTTAAAAAATTCACAAATCAATGTTAACCTTTCAAACTCAGAATGACTTAAAAAATCTATAAATTGGTTTTTTATGTTCATAATCTTCAAACCCAGCACATAAAATGATAGACACACAAGTTCACAATTCATTTTGAGATGAAATATATCCAAAAACCTTCTCAGTTATGCCAAGAAAAATGGGTAAAAATTTAGTTGCGATAAAGCGAGTAGTTTTTTGTTTATCAAGAATAAACAAAAACTCCAATGTCTGAGGTGGGCGAATGATTCGTATTTAGCACGATATCGACTTCCCCATAATTATTTTAACAATATTTTCACGGTCGACAATTATAGTGAGAAGATGATTCGTAAATAACCAACACGATATCAAACTTCTTCACAATAATTTATTTAATACAACAACAAACAAACAACCATACATTTACAATGCTTAACAAAATCTACTTGAAACAATTTGTACTTCTCGCAATGTTACCACTAACAACTACATCATCCTAATGAACCAATACTGAACCAATCCACGAGTAGCTCGCCTCTCTTATCTACTACTTAGCTTCTTTCTGGAAGTAAGTAGAAGATTCTACTTGTTTCTATTACAAATATCTTCATTATTTATACATACAATTAACTCTAAATAATACAAATAATTACTTTAATTACAAAAATAAACTTTATAAATGTCAATTGCCAAATAAAAATTCATTCATAGTAAAAATAATAATTCAAAAAAACAACTTTACTGTTTCTAGTAGAAATTTTGTACTTTCTAGAAGGTTCGAAATCTGATTACACATAACAAATACTGAATTATTTAAATACTATTAACATACAAATGAAATAATATTAACAAAATATTATTATTAAATATAGAAATGAAATAATAACAAAATATTATTATTAAATAAAGAAATTAAATAATATTAACAAAATACCGTTATTAAATATTATTAACATAACAATTTAACAATGTTTATCATTTTAATTAGTTATACATTTATTTTGTGGATTTCAATATATTTGGGGAGTTATAATTTTTATAAAAACCTTGTACTACAACATGTCTAGACTTTCTTTTCATTTGCATCTTTGTTTTCAACTATATAAACTTTCTGATTTTTTGTCTGTGTATAACACACCTTATTTATCAATAAAATCTACTTTGAAATATATCAACAAACCAATAACCATTAATACTGCAGTTTTAATTAGGGTTATAATCTAGAAATCAGTTTAAAAGGTTCACATTTACACAGGTTTTGTTGTAAGTCTTCATGAAAATATATAAGTCATCATAACATAACATATATAATAAAAGACAGATGTGATGTGTGCAAATATATTTATATTTGCACAAATTTATATTTATAAATATTTGTACTGCTGCGCCTTAATGTTAAATTACACAGACTTCCTCCACTCAGTAGACAGATAGAAAGTTTCACATTTTTATTTCAAAGTGTAAATAAAGCTAATTTTCTTACTTTTAATTACATTATCAAACAAATCGCACCTCTATAACATTTTTTTTTTTTACTACAGTATTCAGCTGTGCTATACCTAGAGGTGTACGGAGAGACTTGCATTGTTTAAAATAAAGAAGTAAATTGCAATGTGTTTTTCTTTTGAAAAAAAATACATAAAATGACTTTACAAAGTAACATATGTATCATTTTATGGAAATTTTCTGAATGTTAATGTTTGTATGTATATGTGTTTGGTGCTGGCCTCTAAATCATCTTATATCTCCAGAACTGCTGGACCAATTT
Source organism: Zanna intricata (assembly GCA_010016005.3). NCBI lineage: Eukaryota > Metazoa > Arthropoda > Insecta > Hemiptera > Fulgoridae > Zanna > Zanna intricata. The sequence goes on along the minus strand of JAAAKQ030496417.1, from coordinate 6,171 downwards.
TAATCAAACTTCACATCAGATTACTTCTATGTACGGCGCATTAATGCTATTAAATTTTAAACTTAAAAGTTCAAAGGAGTTAGGCTGTAGAGCAAGATCTCCCTCAGAATCTTGAGATTTTGCCTAATTTGAGTCATACTTTTCTTAAACACGTATCAATTAAAAAATAACAATATTTGCAAAAAACAAAAGACTTTAGCAAAATTATACACCCAACCCAAAAAATGCTCTAACTATTGCTATGTGAGGTCACAGGTGAGCAGTAGAATTAAATAAATTAATAATATTTAAGATGAAAAAATCTAACTCGGTCTGGCTGGGTCTCAAATTCAATTGCCCAGTCAAAGACAGTAACTAGTGCATTAAGCCTCATAGGTATACCAGTCTGCCGACCATGCCGTGCAAGTAAAATTTGTTCCATGAAGTTGTTAGTTTAGTTAGTTAGTTAGTTTAGTTAGTGCTTGTTGCAGTACAAGGTTTTTATAAAAATTATTATAACTAACCATATATATTGAAGTCCACAAAATAAACTTATAACTTGTTAAATGATAAACACTGTTAAATTGTTATGATAATAATAATATTTCATTTCTATATTTAATAATAATATTTTGTTAATATTATTTCATTTCTATATTTAATAACATTATTTTGTTAATATTATTTCATTTGTATGTTAATAGTATTTAAATAATTCAGTCTGTATTATGTGTGGTCAGATTTTGAACTTGCTAGAAACTCATAGAGAGTACTAGATTGTCTGGAAGCAGTAAAGTTGTATTTTTGTTTGAATTACTATTTTTACTGAAGAATGAATTTTTGTTTGGCAATTGACATTCATTAAATTTAGTTTTGTAATTAAAGTAATTATTTATATTGTTTAGAATTAATTGTATTTATAAATAATGAAGAGATTTGTAATAGAAGCAAATACAATTTTCTAGTGTCTTCTAGACGTCAGCTAACAGTATATAAGCGGGGTCGAAGGACTTGTGGATTGGTTCATTCGTGTGACGTGCTCCGATGCCATTATGCTCCACAAAGTTTAAAATTGTTTCATGTACATTTTGTTAAGCTTTGTAGATGTTTGTTTGTTTTTGTGTTAAATAAATTATTGTAAGGAAGTTTGATATCATGTTGGTTATTTACAAATCATCTTCTCACTATATGGGCGACCATGAAAGTATTGTTAAAAAAATTGTGGGGAAGTCAATATCGTGTTACATAACAATTATTCGCTCACATCATGCTGACCATCATCGCTCATAGTGCCAAAGCAGCATAAATTAAACACAGTATGCATGTATGCTTTATTTAGAATCATTGAATTAGATAAAGTAAAAATATTATATTTAGATAAAATGATAAATATTTTGAAGTAAGTTGTATGTGTATATGTGTGTAAGCTGTACATCAGAAACAACCTGCAGGGTCAAAGTCGTCATGTGGCTAAACCTAGATTCAGAGAAAGTCCTAAAATTGTGTTTTCCGGTTTTTTCTCTTTTACACTTTATACATGCTTTTCCTTTATACTTTTGCTTTTTACACTTCCTTTTGCTTCCTTAGATCTACAAGTTGGTTTCATGCTAGTTCAATTTGAAAGAAAAGTTTATTTATTTTTTACACTCCATTGTATTCAATTTATACCTAAAAATAAGCAATGAGAAATTTATTTTAATTAATCATTCTTTCAGAATTAAATAGGATATTTACTGACAATCTTTAGAAAATTCTTTTTCATGACATAATATTAGAAAAAATAATCATTTATATAACTCATTGGCAAAATATGATAATCCTTTACCAAATTTTATGGGTTACAAGATCATTGAATTTACCAGTGCCTGTTTTCCAACTAATTTAACTATACAAAATTAGTAGCCTCAGAAAAGGACAAGATGAAGTATATAACAGATAATCGTATCTTTATTGGGTAGCTCCCAATTTTAGGAAAATCCTACATTGTTATACACCATAACTGTACATCTTACATTCATTTAATGCAATTAATAGAAAATAAGTAAGTCTTTACATTTGATGCATAAAAAATTTATTTTATACATATTGTAATAAATAATAGGTATCAGAAATAACTAAATTCAAGCATATTAAAATAAGACATTTAAACTTAGAAGTATACTTGGTACTGGCAGTGCGTTTCATCAGTAACAACTATCAAACCTTGTTGAAATCCAATAAGAAATTTTAAACAGTAATCCACAGTGCTGACAAGATGGTATAAAAAGTTTATTATTTTGGGACAAAGTTAATAAACTTTAACTCTAAAGTTAATTGCCAAGATGATGCAGCATAATTCATTTGTTAATTTATATTTTTGATTATGTTGTATGATTATCATCAAATTTTGTTCAGTATTATTTAATTCTATTACAATTATAAATTATTCACTTAATTTACCCAAATCCTTAAAATAACCATCTATGGCAGCAATAACCTCATTACTGGTCAAACATAACATATCTTCTCTCCAAGCCATTTTTTTAGGTTTTTTTTTTTTTTTTTACCTCCGGAATCACAATTAAGTATATCTTCAGAGAGATGATGAGATGAATGAATTATAGCATGTGTGAAAAATGCCATGCCTGACCAGGATTCGAACCCAGGACCTCCGGATGAAAAGCCAAGAGGTTAATCAAATATTTTTTTAGGTTAATCAAATAATACTTCACTTGGAGCCAGATCAGGTGAATATTGAAGATGTTGAAGCAATTTGAGCTGCAATTCATTGATTCTTGCTATTGCAATGACTAAAGTATGAGTTGGACTATAGTCTTGATGGAAAAGCACTTTTTTTGCCAAATGCAGTTTTCCTTTATTTAATTGCTGGGATGCTACAATAGAGTCACATAATATTCACCATTTATTATTTCACAGTTTTTAAAATAATTGGTGGAAATTATTCTATGTAATCCCAAAATAACAGTTACCATAACTTTTTTGCATGAAAAGTCATTTTCAATTATTTTGGAGCATGTTAAGCTTTTTCAACCCATTGTTTTGACAACCATTTTATCTTGGGACTATAGTAATAAATCAAAGTCTCATCAAAGATCACAAATCAACATAAAAATTCCTCTGGACTGTGCCCTAATGTTGTTTCTGTACTTTTTTTGATCAGGCGAAAGCAAATGCAGTACCCATCTAGCATACAGCTTGTTAATGTATAAAGGTTCATGTGAAATATTGCCATACATTCTATTGACAGGCCTATAGACTCTGCTAACTCATTAATTGTCACTTGTCAATCTGCCAAAACAATTTTATGCATATATCTATCATTTCTGGTGGAGTCACTTCAAAATGGTGTCTCCTGCATGGTTCATCCCATTTTAAACTCTAAGATCCAATGGTGTTGTATTTGGTGGAGAAGAGTCTCCCAATGTCATATTAAGCTCCTCTTTAATCTACTTGACACTTCAGCCTTTCAGAAAAAATTATTTAATTACTACAGGAAATTTTAGATTTTTTCATTTTTCAAAAAACACAAAATGAAGCAGTAACTTGAAATTCTTAAAGTAAATAATAAAGAATGGAATAGCACGGCGTTGCAGAGAAATTAAGGATACTAAAGCCATTTGTGAGGTTTGGAACTTTTCAACCCACTCTTATATTGTGAGTATATTTCAACATTTGTATATTGTAGTGTAATAGTGGGGTAAGTGATAATGTAATTGATTGCACATTTTGTGAAATTATTCATAATACGATTCTAGAGGCACATTTTTTCTAATGCTAATAGTTTTGACACTGAATTATTAGAAATAAAATAATCAATGACAATGAACCTAAAATTGTCTTAGCAGAAACATTTAAAATATATGCCTACAAAGTTTAAATAAGGATTTTTTTATATAAATAAATATAGGTATTTTCTAACGAACATTTGATTAGTCTCTACTCTGGTTTAAACATTTTTTTCTGATTGTTTTAACCTGACCATCTCTTAACTCTTATTGTTCATCCTCAGTTATATCTTAAATCTATTGTTAACTTTTGATTCCTAGAGTCACTTTACTTTCACCACATCTTTTCATAATCAAACTAACTCTGGATGTTTTAATATCTAGTTTAAGGTTCTGCAATATCTCTTCTCAGTTTTATTTAGTGTTCAATAATCCAGCTAATTTTCAATATTTTTCTTTAAAATCAATTTTAAATTTACTGTAATTGAAAAAAAAAAAATTATATTTTTATCAGCACAACCAACAATAATACATACAATCAACAGAAGGTCGATATGCATCATTTAGTCCATCATTAATAGGTCTATCAGTGTCTAAATCAGTAAATACATGTGAATCTGACAAATCACTATAAACATCTTTGTTTGAAGGAGCTAAACCAAATGAAGGCACTGATCCACCGCCACCAAATCCTGAGTCACCAAATCTGAAAAAAAATTATCAATATTAAGTATGATCTTAACTGATAAAGTTTCTTCGTAACTTAAATTCATTGTAAATTTAAGATATTACAATTTTAATAGCAATCATATAGAATGTGAAATCTTCAATCAGTCTATACTGAATATGCTATGAATCATAATCTTAGGTACTTCAATGAATATTTTTTAACTACTTAAACCACTGATAAACTTGTCATTAAAAAAATTTTATCTATAGGATATAATACAATAACACAATTGTTGTAATAAATAAATTACATGAAAATTGTAGAAAATAATCTGAAAAAAATTGAGACCATTTCCAGAACATATTAAAATTTGAAAAAAGACGATCAACCTAAGCCAATATAACAACCTAAGCCAATAGGCGGAAAGTTATAGAAACCATAACTTTCAACATTTTTACTTATAGACCCTTTTAAAAGGTTTGGTTTCTTTCAATCAGGAAATTAATATTCACTAGACAATATTACTTTCTAATTTATAAAAAGTAGATAGTCATAATAAGGTTGGGCTGAATTGAGCAACTCATTTCAACAAAATATTAAAATTACAGATTAAAGCTAGCTCTATAATGAGAAATTAAAATCAACTTGCTAATTTCACTAGACTTGATCTTCAGCATTTTAGTATACAGCAAAATACATGATATGAATGCCTACATGCCAACTCATAGAAAAGAACCTCCTGGTTTTAAATGAGGCAGTATTATTTCATTAAATGCTATTATATACTAAAAATTTAAGTATAAATTGGATGAAAAACGCAAATTTTATAAAAAAATTTACATACGTATCAGTACTTCCACCACCATATTTCTGATTCTTCCTTCTACGAAGTGCTTCTCCTACTTCACTATTAGGAAGTGCCATAAAATACTCTGCACATCTCTGCTGGTATGATAATTTACCGATGAAGTAACCGACAATCACCGCTCCAGTTACTTTTAATGATGCTCCAAAACGCGGATTAGGTTTGAAATATCCTTAAAAATAAATATTTGTACAGTTTGTTACAGTAAAATTATGAATATAAGTTAAATGGAATATATAATAAAAATTTAGAATTAATTTAATTAAATTTAGAATTAATTATATGGTGTAACTTTCTGTAGTCAATTTACGACTAAAAAGTAATAAATGTAGAACGTTTATTACCTTTATTTATCGTCAAAACATATAATAAATCAAGCAATTATTCTACAGTATATGAAATTCTGATGCAAGCTGCTATATAACACATAAACAATTTAAAAATTTAAAATAAATGAAAGATTAATCAGTTAAATATTATGAAAAGGAACTGAACATTTTTTGTGAAAAAATTACATAAATATACAAATAAAAATTGTATATGTATTGTTTATGTATGTATATATATTGTATATGTATGTATTGTTTATGTATAAATTGGCATTATATACAGCACATACAAAGTTTACAATTTATTATATACAAAGTACATTGCTGCATTATACATGCACATTTTTATCTAATTAATATACAATTTGTTTTCAAATTCTAACAAAAACTTGGAAATTCAAAAATCTCAGTAACTTTCTACATAAAATTTTTATATTTTTATTATAAATTTTATTTTACAGTTTAGATATTTACTCAATTTTTTTAAATTTTTGTTTATTAACCCTGCTGTTCTGTTTGGGTCATATTGACCCGAAAACATTTTTATTTACTTACAATTTTCCTCCCATTAATGATATAAGTTTCTGATTCTATGACTTTGTA
>JAAAKQ030496406.1:0-20859 GCA_010016005.3 Zanna intricata | reverse complement strand
ATAAGATGACTCCCGGTAAAGCCCCTCAGGGCTATGAACGGGAGGGGTGGTGTGGCGACCGGAATCGTCACTTGGTGGGTGTCTTCCCTATGGGGGTTAGGATGATGTTGATTTATCAGAAATATCTAAAGAGCTATTACTGCAATCTGTTTTATCTGTGCAGATGATCATGAGAAAGTAAAATAGTGTTGATGTAACATCATTCCCAATTATCTTAACCTTCTCAACTCCAACTGTTACCAAGTGTATAAAAATTGGCTACCTATCTGTCCATGTGCGCCCATATATGCCAAACTTAAGACACTGCTTTTGTGCCAGGGTTTTTGCCACAACAAAGATAGTTGCACAAAGGTTGTGTGCATTGTTGTGGCTGTACAGAGCATGATGATAGCACAAGTGCTGAAGTAAAAAGCTGTATTAATTGTAAAGGTCCACATTTGGTAGATCTCATGAGTGCCCTCTCTACGGGGAAGAATAAACTGTTTTAAAATTATTTACCAAGCAGAAAGTTTCCTTTCCTGAGACTTGTTGAGAATATAAAAAAATTCCTCAAGTTTAGAAATCCAGTGCAGCCAGGTGCACTCTAACAAAGTACAGAAAGAAAACGAATGTGCATGTAAAGAATTAACAAAAATTGGTACAGGGCTTGCAGTCCAAGTAAACTCATTCACCTCTTGTTACTGCAATGAGTACAAGCAAGAAGGTTACTCCTGCTAACAAGTCTGAAAGTGGTTCGCCAAAAACCACTTAAAACAATCCACCACCAAAGAAAATTTCTGGTGCACTAGCAACGTAGCAAGGTATCGACTAAAGCCTTGTCACCTGGTGTGGTGTTTCCAGGCTTCCAAGACCCCACTGTCATCTCAAGAATCTGGGGCCAAAGAATGAAGCATTTTTTAAAGGTTATCAATATTAAAAAGAAAAACTGAATAGTATATGATAATCAGCACATAGTGTAGAAAAAGAGTATTTATGGCTACAAATATTTTCAGTGGAATGTTAGCAGTCTGCTTTCCCACTACAAGAATATTGAAATCCTCATAAAGGAAGAAAATCCTTTAATATTGTGTCTGCAAGAGACTCATCTCTGTACCCAGCATTATGTGACTGTCGGACAGAGGGCAGAAGATGTGAAGGATATCATATTAGCCACCTGTATTCCGCTAGCAACAAACATTGCTACGGTTACACTAAAGATAATGACATGCCATTCCAAATGAATATCTGCAACTTATTCTTCCTTCAAACTCTGATATTATTGGAGGATGATCTATCCAACTTGTTTTTCCAAATTCTCCCATTCCTGACCTGATAATTGGCGATTTCAATGCCCATCACCATTTTTGTTGGATGAACATCATGTTCAACCCAAAGCAGTATAGTTAATTGTCTGAGGCAGATCTTAGATCTTTGCCTATTGAATGATGGATACAACACATTTGTATCATCTTCATGCATTCATTTTTACCCATGTTCACCAATCTTATTCCCATGTCTTACTTGTTTTTTCTTTTCAATGTAACCAAAAACTCACAGGCAGAAGTAAGTGGTAACAGGAAAAACTAGTAGCAATTGTTTCACATTGTTGGGAGCAAAATTCGACAACATTCCAACCATGATTGTTATTGCTTTGTTCCCTCAGGCAAAGTGGATTTCTGTTATACACTCTGGAATTTGAAGATTTGTTAAGCAATGGTACAATGCTGAACTTAATTCATTAGATCCTTTATTATAATCGGGTTCATCCCATTTATAGATGAAGACATTTTCTTTTGTTTACTTTTAGAACTGTCAACTACAATTGTATAATCATATAGAAAGATAAGCAATATGATCAGGGATGCATGGCAGACTCTGATTTTTTTGGCGATCAAAAGTAATAGTTAAAAGGTTTTCTCTTTCTTCTTTCAGTAAATTGTAAAAGCGCTTTCTATTTCAGCCGATGAATATCTTTTTCTATCACAAGTTATTTTAATATGATATTTTTTCCTTCCAAGAAATACAGATTGAACATTCATCAACCTGTGGCTTGCTAAAACCAATATTGAACCATGTTCTAAAAATATGACAAAAATCTCTTTGACCATTGCCGGCATTATAGATATGCCACATTTTTTTAATGTTCAGGTGTGAGTGAAAATAAACACAGGCCATTGTATTATTTCTTCATTAATGGTATTCAATGACATTAAACTTCATTATAAATTGAATCACAGATCTCATTTTCAAGTCAACTGCGAGGAATGGATGTTTTTGGTTTTGCAACAAACTGGCTACTTTGGATGTGTTGCTATTAAACCAGACATCATACTTACTGGTTTTGAATCACACTTACAGTGCATGTACAAACTATTAGAAAATGCAAAAATATAAAAACTGAACATTTTGGATGTACCTAGTTTTGAAACTAGATGATTCTGTCAGCAGATTTTTGAGAAAACTCAATTTGTCATTGAATAAAATGTCCATAAATTTTGCTTTATGGTCAGTAGATATATAACTGGTATCATTAATAGGAATTCTATATGCAGCAATGTTATGTCTATTTGAGAAGCAATGTAATAGTTTTATTCATTTTTAAAGTTAGATGCTTAGAATTCATCCAGGACTAACATGAAACTTTTTAAGTCATTTTATTAATTATTATTTTTGGATAGATGTAGTTGTGTCTTGACTGCAAAGACAGTAACTACAATATTTTGAAACTGTTCATTAATAAGAGATTGATGGTACTTGTATAAATTTCAACTGCCTCTTTACAATCAGAATGGTACTACTGATCAGCAGCTCCTCTGAAACATAGTTTTATATGTTAATTGTAATATAAAACTTCTGGTTCTGTTAACACCTTTTTACATAAATTATTAGAAACTCTTCCTAAAATTTTATTACTCATATACTGTAATATTTGTCTATTCATCTTGATGCAATCCCAATTCATTGCATCTACAGAAGGCCTTTAGACCTATTAGGAAAGGACCTCTGCTCCTAGTTTTAATCAGATGCACTCTAGAGCAGTTTTTAGGGAGTTATAAAAAAGTAAAGGGAGCATATAAAGAAAAATGTTTTTATTTTCTTAATTAGCAGTACATGCTATATAATAATCATTAAGCTTTGAAATTAATGTACTCAAGATTGTGGCAGTAAGAACAACACACTGTTGGAGGCAATCTCTGAAGCTTTGTACTGTTCATTCACACATATCACAGGATATGGCATTAACTTCTTCAATAATTCACTTCCTTAGCTCTATTAAGGTGTGAAGGCAACACCTTTTCCTTCAGATAATCTCAAACAAAGAAATTATAAATTTACAAATTAGGTGCCGTGCAGCCACCCTTCAGAGAGACAAGAAGTTCAGGAAAAATTTATCTTAAACATTAAGTAAATTTTGGGCTGTGTGAGCTGTAGCCCCAAAGATTGATTGGGAAACTTGCAACCACAAGTTCCCCAATCAATCTTCTTAAACAATCTCACATTCCGAGCTGCAGAAAGTTTTGCAACATTGAGACAATGTTTGGAATTCATGGTCCACTGTCCTTCTCAAAGAATACGGGCCTATCACTCCAAATCGTGATACAGCACACCCCAGCAATTTAGGGGGATGTAACGGTCTTTCGTGAATAATTTGAGAGTTATTTTCAGCACACTAGCAGAAATTTTGTTGATTCACAGCTGCATGTAGGTGAAAATATGCCTCGTCACTGCTGAAGAAAGCTGCCTTGGTAGTGGTCAGTGCAAGCATTTATTCACACAGATTTTGGTTTTTAGCATAGTCTGCTGATTACGATCAGTTGTTTTCAAAATTCGCACGCGTGGCAAAACTGGGATGTGCTTTGATCCAAACCATATTGGCTACTGAAATAGGATCATCGACGGAACAGAGGGAAACCACGGTACCTGCCTCCGCCCGAGCACTGACTCCTCCTAATTGCTTGGTGCTTAGTCGATTCTTTATTATGAAGGAAGGACACAAAATCTATTGATCTATCGAGAAGCGAAGGCTAAAGAATGCGGCTTCTTCGCGCCAGATATTATAAACCCAGCACTACTAATATGAAAACATTTTCATGTTAATCGAAATTATATTGATCACAAACAATTTTAGATCGATTGCAGCAAATACTTTTACGTAATAATTAAACAAATGACATTAAAAAAAAATTATGAAATAATACTGAATATTTTATATTTACGTTTAACTTGCCTATTAAAATTCAATTTTTTCTTATAATGGTTCAGTCAGGTCTGATTCGTCGTGTGAGGGCATTTTTTTATATTTAATTCTTTGCTCATCTTCCTCTAAAAATATAATTAGCTGTCCACCACATCTTCCACAATACCATCTTTTTCTAAGAATCGTCATCCACTTTTTTTTAGATGGGAACAATATCCTTTCCAGTCTACATGACATTTTTTATCGCTTCAGCCGTAATATTTTTCAACTGAGATAACGAGAAGGCTGCCGTTACATTAGCCTCGCGTATTATTTTCTTTATTTTACTCCATGCGAGTTCTGTTGGGTTGTAAAGCGGTAACCTAACGACCCTGTGACCATAGCGGATTTAAGATATTCATCGATAAGGTAAATATTTTCTTGTGGTTTGTGGAATTCTATCAGCTGATGTAATTCATATTTTCTCATGTTCATCGAACACGATATTCCTTGTTCTTGCAGCCAAGCTGTCATGTCCTTTTTAACGGTTTGTTAAGTCGTTTGCTGTGATAGGAAGCATTGTCAATGACAACAATGCTATTAGCAGGTATATAACTGAAATAAATAAATTCCTATCTTCTAAACTATTAGACGGTAAACAAAGAAGTTTTTCTTTAACCCACATCTGAAAAGTATCCGGATTCGTTAAGTGATCACATGCGCCACCAGCCTTAAGAAGGGACCCTTCACAAAACCATCTTCTGAACCCGCATGAACAACATTTAAAAGATTAGAAGAACTGTAATCGGTAAGTACACCGGGCTCTAATTCAAACTTCCAACGTTTCTTAAAGGTTAAGATTAGCGTCTACCCAAGATTCGTCAATATATATAATTAATTACACCTACAGTGAACAATGTGTGGTCTTTCAATCAAAATCTTTCTATGGCTTAGACATTTTTCCCATTTAAATCCTATTTGCTTCATTAATCATCTCAGCGATCGTTCCCCACATGGAAATTCAATTTTTACACTTTGAGCTTCTTTTTATTTACATAAAAATCACGGATCACTTGTCTTACTACATGCCCATCAAACGATTACATTTCTGGTTGGTGGACGTGGACGATTTTTACCAGTGTAGTAAGAGAAGTTTCACCAACATTTACACTCTTTACGTATTCGCGTACGTTCCATTATGAAACACTCGTATAATTTCAGACACGTTTGTTATTTTGTTTTTCCGAATATTTTAATTCATTATTTTTCGCCTCATCACCACATTCAGTTACTAATTTTCTAATAATCTCCCTAGCTTCACAGTGAATGGTTTTCCCTATTTTCCTTCATGGTTCCATCGAAACTGATAACTGCACTTAAATTAGCAACTAAGTTAGTACGGTATCCTAAGTAAACAGTGACGAAACAAATAAATTAATTAAAATTAGAAAGATAAATTAATATTAGAGGACACCGAAGTTAACGCACTCACGTAAAAATATTTTCTTTTTATATCGATAATTGAAGTTAAATGTTGGAGTCACATTCAATAAAGCGCACACATGGAACCAACTGCTAGTATTGAACTAAGTTTATTGCTAGTTAACAGAATTATGATGATGTCATTTTTTTTAGTATGGTTAGTATAATACGACTGTGGTGATGAAAATGAGTCAACGTTAAGCTAATCCTACCGGCTCCCCAATTCGCCTTACACTCAGCTTCTTGACAGACCACCATTACAACAGTAAGTTGTTGAGATTCTGCTTTTCCTTTTACTCCTTGGTGTTGGACTGTATCAATTTCTCTAGCAAACCAGCATATTCCAACCGGAAACCGAAATTCATCTTCTTGCGTTCACCGTTATAAGATATTGTTAAATTTATATTTCGTAGATTTCTATTAAATTTAACAATTTTAACACAATATTTTTATTTCTTATGTTGGCTACATTAAAGTAACTTTTTCCCGCCATTCACTTGCAAGTTCGTGGTTCGTCTGTTTTGATTAGATTGGTTATGTTAAGTGATTTCTTTTAATTGATCTCTTTTAATTCTATTATTTTGCTATGATTGATGACGGTAATTCTAATATTGTTAAACAATTAAAAACTTTTTCTCAAAAAGTGAGTGAGGATAATGTGACTGTTAAAATTTGTAAACAGCCGTGTTATTTGTCATGTTTTTTAACTGATGAAAACCAAAACAGTGATATCATTATGTTGTATAAGACTGTAAGTATTACATTATTTATTGTTTATGTTATATTAATGTAACTTTCAAGTGTGTTTCTGTTGATTTTAATTATGATATACCCCAATAATAATGACATTAACACGTAATATAGGAACTTAAGTTCCATAATTTGAATAAACTATAGCCAGCGCCTTGTGTGCTGGTATTCGAACAGTAATATTGTAAAATTTTTTATTAATGGCATTTTCGCTTAGTTGCCGTGAAAATTGTATTTGTAGAAGAGTGCAAAAAACAATTTGATAACCAAGATTTGTTTTGATATTTTGTCAGTACAATACATGTGAAAGAACTTTTGAGTGATTATAATAATAATAATAATAATAGTTATTATATTTTCTTATCGAATTTAAAAATTAAACTAAAGATTAAAAAAACTATCTTTAACTAAAGATTATTCTATACATCTTGATTATTGGTATCACTTGCTTTACTAGATAGAAAGTAGAGAAATTGAAAATTGGATCAGACCAGAAAAATTTACATTTCAGAAAATTTGAAACTTGCTCATCGTGCAGGTATCTTTTTTTAATTTTTTTAAAATAATTAAATATATATTACACACCTTTAATTTTGAGTTGGATACTAGGTAGATTTTTAGTTTTTTTACCGAACTGAGTAAAAGCTTATCCAGAAGTCACTGTATTTGTCAGTAATCACCTGATTAGGTAAGAAAATTTTCTTTTCAAAGAGAATGATGCAGAATACAGATTTGAATAGTTTAGTCAAAATATATCCTGCAAACTCTATAATTTTAAGAATATGAACTGTCATATAATGAATGTTAGCAAACAATATTGGTTATTATTTGTAAATTGATTAATATGCTTATGTAGTAAATTGCAAAAATCTACTTCTTCAACTGGGATGTGGACCAATTTTAAAAGTACCCATGAAAGTTCTTTTATGGAAGTATTACACCACTGAAATTTTTTGTTAAACATCTTCATAAGTACGCTCATTGATCTTAAACAAGGTATTATGATAAACTTAAAAAAAAAAATTAGTGTAGTACAATTTAAAAAATACTAAAATTTAATAAAATTGTAATTACAAATTTTCTTGATATCAGGAAAATAATTACTTATTCAACAGTGAAAACATTGGTTAAACTTGACACTTGAGGGTCACTTAACTGATTTAATATCAGCAAAGATATCAACAACTTTATCAGTGTTGTTAATCTGTTATTTCCTTTCATTTTTCTGTTGGCAATAAAGCCAAACCACTTAGGTGTTCTTGAGTCATGGAACTCTTAAGTTAGTTTTTGATCAGTTTTAGTTTGGAAAATGAAAATCTTTCAGGTTTGGCCTGTGTAACAGGAATAGTTAAGTACATTCAGCAAGCAGTACATACCTCAGGATAGTTAGACGACAAAGAACTATTCAATCAACAGTAGATTTGCAAGCTGTTTCACATCATTCATGTTTTTCATTTTAGATCTGAAGGAAGTTCTAACCGCTAATATTGATCTAAACAAAGCTGTTATGTCATCAGAAAAGGTTTCTACAGATTCTAACTTATTCCAGTTTATCATAGTAGAAGAAGCCAGAAAGGAGTTTTTAAAGTTAATAAAGTGAAAATTCCTTAAAGATCATTTATCTATAAAAGAGCATTACCCAAAAGGTCATGGCCGGTATTTATATCTACAGCTTTTGCTTATTGTGATTTTGAGAAATATTTATGTTTCTTAAAATTTCATACTGAATTACCAACACCGAAGGATTTGAGTGCTTTCTTCAGGTAAACAGCTTCATTTCTTTCCTTAAAACTCTTGCTGTTCAATATTATAAGCAATAAAACTTTCAAAACAAAAGTGAATCTTTCTTTCAGATAGCATCACAGCATTGATCAAGTTATATCTGTAAATCAAGTTGCAACTAAGCACTACTTGGTTTCATTTTATTATTTATGGTTTTTATTATTTTGATACAGTAATCTATTAATTAATAAAAATGTTTTTAAAGTAAAAATATAAATATGGTAGAAATAAATAAGTATTTTTTTTTTTTTTTATACTACTGTCCAGCCGTACTCACTTTGATTTTATCGCTGATCTCAGCATTATCATTTGCACCTTAGGTTGACACAGATCTTTATGTACAACATTTGCATTTTATTGTTGTAGGTCTTTGTATTAATTCATCCTTGTCAGAATCTGAAATAATTAAAATAATAGTCACTGCAGCAGATGCACCAGCCTAGCTACGCCCCTGGTGTAAGCTGTTAATGTGTGCTGTGTACATAAAAATATGAATGCATATGGTTTGTGTTGATTCTGTATATAAAGCAAAAATTTGAAAAAAATCTGTTTTTAGCAATGAACAGATGAAATTTCAGTCCTATGCATATACATGTACTTATCACTCAATTATGTGTCATTTGCTTAAGTACAAAAAGATATGAAACTATTGATACACACTGAATGGATCAGTTGATTAAAAAAAAGTAATAATAACCTGATTACATTTCATTCAGAACCATGCAGTTAACTCTGACAGTATGTGAATTAGTCCACAACTTAAAATATCGTAAAAGAAATTATGTTATTAACTACGTCTATATTTATATATGGTCTGCCTTTCCCTCCAGATTGTGATTTATGTAGAAAAATTTGTGACTAAAATTTTTCTCTTCATTTTATAAGTACAGTAACATAATTACTATAGTTCATTAAAATAATTTGATGTACAGTTCAGAACAGTGTACCACTCTTTACGTTTGCATAGTATAAAAATTAAAAAAATAAAATAATCAAGGTTTTTGAATTAACATTTGACTTTATTGTCTTTCTACAGTTTTACTTAGTGTTTTTTGTAAATAAATACTATGGATGAGGTTACTTTTTTATCTAGTTGTATTATTTGAGTTCATTCATTTTTTGGTCTGTATTAAAGCTTATTTAATTTTTTTCAGGTCTTGGATGAAAGTTTCGAAGGCTTGGATGAAACTGCTAAAATGATGAAGGATGTTAGTGCAGTAAATGTTACTTCTTATGGTAAACAATTTTATATTATTTTATCAATAATTAGAAAAGTACTTACCACATACTGGATTGCCTACTTAAAGTTTTTAGTAATAAGTAAAAAAAAAAAAAGTATAGAGACTGTATCAATTGGTTTTTTTGATAACATCTTTTAACAGTTAGAATTGAAGGATGACTGAAGTACACATTATTATCTCTTACATCACCATTTCTATAACAGTGGTTGCACGTTTTATATACTCAATTTATTCTGTACAAAGTGTAGTTAATGTATTCCAAAATAATACTTGTATTTCCTTGTATCTTATTAATAAATTCATAAATTTTATTTTATGTTCTGATTAACAGTAATTTTTTTTTGAACAAGAAGTTTTCGTGTTTTAATGTTACTTTGAGTAATGTGTTTATTTTGTTTTATTGAATAGATGGTGATATAACTGGTCAGCCATTAGAATGCCCTTTCAGTCCATCTGATGAATTCAAATTAGATGATTTTACAATAAATGAACCGAATATAATTCTTGAAAAAGATTCACACTATCCTATTTCAGCATGCAGTGCTTTGTAAGTATTATTTTATTTTTTTGGAACTAGAGTTGTTAAATTATTTTCTCATTCTGAATGTTAATAGTTTTGTTTTTTTTTCTGTTAGACCAGTTTTAAAGAACTTAAGTTACACAATTATTAATTTTTTTGTTAAAAGCAGAGCAAATTTATACTGTTGCCACATGTGTAGTGCTTCTTATTGGCAGGTGCGACTCTAGCCGTTCAGATGTCAACAGAGTTACAGTACACCTGCATGTCTGTACAAGCACCCCTCCCACCAAGCCAGCTGACTGCCAACATTCTACCTCAGTGGCACAGCCAGCTTTATTAACAGAAGCCCAGTACTGTGAGAGCATTATTGTTGGCCGCACTCAAGTGAGTGTGGGCCCAGACAATTTTTTCGATTGTATAGATGTGGCACCTGTAGCCTTGGAGGTTGATGTTACATGCATGGTATTTTTCCTGATGTGAGAAATATGCAGGCTGTTAGATGAATTTCCTCCAAAGTTTCGTACTGGACATTGTGCTTTTTGAGATAGCTTGGGCAAATTTTGTTTGATTAATTTAGGCTTGTATTTGGAGTATAGGGCCATGGATGATATGCACCATGTCTTGTATGTCTGCCTCAAGTACAAAGCTTAACATACAAAAGTAGTTAGAGGGCTTGCGAGGATCAATTCTGATTTTGATGTACAAGGTAACTGATAAACCGAAAAGGAATAGAATATAGTAACTGGTTTCCTGCTATTCTAACCTCACGGAGGATAGTTGAGGGGGTCTGATGCTATTATGGTTGTGTAGATAGAATAGCAACCCTGCTGGCTATGGACCAGTTTTTATGGTGCGTACGTCGCCAAGATAAGCATTTTGGTATCAACCTTCAGTTAGCTGAGATATTTGCTGTTAGGTTGAGAATGGGTGTGTTGAAAACTTTGTGATGGAGCTGCAGTGTGGGGAAGTTAAAATTTACCTCGCTTGAAAAGCAGACCCAAGCAGAGAGAAATAGGGTATATTTTTATTAGAAATTAATTAAATTTATTAATTTGTTTCTTGATTTTTGAGTAAACTAAGAGGACTTTGAAGTAAATTTAATTGTATGACATAATTGTTGTTGTTCCTCAACACTTCTTTTGTGGTATGAGAATAATATTTTAGTGTAATATTTTTAGTGAGAATATTTTATTTAGTGTTTAAAAGATGTAGTCAAGTAAGTAATGATCTGAATGCATAGTCTAATTGAAGTTAGTATGGAATAGTTTTTGTGTGAAACCTCAGTATTAGAATATTAGTGCAGGAATCGTGCTTCTTTAAATCAGTTAATTTGATAGTTGAGATTGTAAATTATGGTAGATGATTATGGTTAGAAGAAACCATACAAAGCCAGTGTAAATACAGACTAAGTTGGATGTGATTAATGTTCATCTTTTGCAGGAAATAAATGACCAGGACTGTTTACCATTGAAAATTGTGTCCAAATTTTGTTACCGTTTGATGAAATACCCCACCAAATGTGCAGTGAAAATTATATAACCGTTTCAAAATTTATGCTCTATGTTCATGGTTACTAAATCATTGTAATTCCTTTAAACAAAAAAAAAATTATGACTAAAATTAAACAAATTTATTATAAAATTAAAGTAAAGGTAAGAGGATAAATGATACTCCACAGCAATCTTCTAATTCAAATCCAGCAGTGCGTCAGGAGAATGAAAAAACCGTCAATGTGGATGCAAGATTTTGACGACTGTTAAATCAGAACAAGTCAATAACTTCCAGGATCCACGATCGCTAAGTATAGTAGAAGTAAATAAATATTTAAAAGTTCCATTGTTACTAAGAACAAAGGACCCGTTCATTTGGTGGAGAAAAAATAAAGTTGTTTTCCTGACATTGTATGACATAATTAAAAGATGTTTCTACATCCCGGCAACAAATGCCGCTTGTGAACATATTTTTTCTAAAAGTGGTCTGTTGATTACCAAAAATCGAACAAGGTTATCGAGTAATAAAGTTTCAAAAATAATTTTTTTAAATGTCAATTTGAAATAGTAGTTTACTATAATTACTAAAGTCATTTTATAAGTATTAAAAGTCATAACTTTTAACTCTTATTATTTTTAAATTCAATGTTTTTTAATATGCAACTGTTTTTTATATTGAATGTATTTTGTAAAAGTTAAATAACAATATTACAGTTCATTAATGAAAAACATGGGAATTTTTTGTATTTATAAGTAGATTTTTACTTCCTTGTTCAAAGTTAAAGAAGTATTGTGATCGATTTGTGAAGATGTATTTTGGTTTTCAGATTTCAACGGAAATATCCATATTGACAATCCCTGAATTTTTGACCAGTTTTGATGTAATATATGTACATATATATGTATCTTGCATAATTAAAAAATGATTAGCTGTAGAATGATGAAATTTTGGATTTATGATTGTTGTAACCTCAAGTTGTGCACTTTGGTCTTTTGATTGTAATCGTTTGAACCAAAATTGTCCAAAAAAAGGCCAAATTTCCAAAAAAATATTAATTTTGGACTTTTTCTTAACTGCAGTAATAAGCGTCATTGAGAACTTTTCAAAATGCCAAAAGAGCTTCAAAATTCTGTAACAGGTTGGCTTCGGTTGCAGGCGGCAGATTTTTATGCAGAAGGCATTTCAAAAACTGTTAAACGATATCAGAAGTGCTTGAATTTGTTTGGAGATTATGTTGAAAAGTAGAGAAAAATCGTAGTTTTAAGATGTATATAATAAAATTCTTGTATCTCAACTGGTTTAATTTTTATTTCAAAATGAAGGTTACTTTGTGGACAACCCTTGTATTATTCTGCTGTAATGTTTTGTATATTTATTTACAGTCAAATATTAAACTTATCTATCAATATGTTGATAACTTCAAATTATTTAATAATTCCTGTAATCCTTTATCAGTACTCCTTATTAAACAGAATAAACTTAGTTACCAAAATGCAAAAATAAATTGTTTAGAAAATAAATTGATGAATATGGTATATTCGATAATTTACACTTTTCAATTCATTAACAGTTTAAAATTGTGGCATTAATGCAAAATATCAAATTTTATTTTAATTTATTTTTACAACAATATTAATGCCCAATTAAGGTAATAATGTATATAATCCACAAAGAATGAAGTAAGGAATCAGACCAAACATAGAGTTCTCTGATGTTCAGACTGAATAAAAAGCTACATGAAGCAAAAAGAAAAAATCTTACCACCCTGTGCTTGGTTGGAGAAGCCTTTTAGTCTACTCTGAGACTGACTGGCTGGAGATGTTTGCTAATGTCCTAGAGGACCAGTTCATCCCGAATCACTTAGACCCTGACATTGACCACGTTGCTGGGATGGAAGCTATCCTCCCTGATTGTTTCATTTGGATGGAACATGACCTCTGCAAATACACCGCATCTCCAAAGGGTTGGTAACTGCGGGTATTAAAGCCACAAGTCCTGATGTGGCCCTAGGAATAGATGAGATCAAGACCTGAGCATATCTAACTGTACCTCCGGCTATTACCACAATATTCGCCACCCTATTTTCATTGATTTTGTTCCATACGAAACTATGTAAATGTTTTCTGGGGCCTGAACAATTCGGGTCTCAAGAAGACCATTTGACGACTCCAGCTAGTAAATCCCAAAATGTAGATTATGCTGTAGAGAGACATTTCAACGGCACCTAGAAATTGTTTAATGGCTTGGTAGGTGCCAAGCCTTAATGGAAAGAAATTTGTGGTCATGTTCACTTGCAGATGATGTGCCATAGCCTGGCATTTGGAAATATCAGGAGAAAATTCCCTTTGAGAGGGATGTTAAGTACCTGGACGTGGTCCTGGACAAACCCCTTAGGTGAACATGTAAATTATGTGACCCAGAGGGCAAAAACAAAGGCTTCTCTAAACCCAGTACTCAGTGGCGCAAACTCCATCCCAATAGTAATGAAAATATTTATGTATTGGTTGTACTTGCTACCAATACTAACTTATGCCTGCTTTGCATGTAGGAGCATTTTTTTGCTCTACACCCCAGAAAAAGCTGGAGGATCCTACCCCACAGGGTGTAAGGAAATTTGCCTCATACTGTCCTTGACAAACCACTGTGATTGGGCAACCGAACAATCCCCCAAACTAGGCCAGAAGCCTCTCTATTTTTTCCTTTTTTTTAGGTGATGGATGGCTATGATACTGAAAAACAATGGAAGACTTCGAGGTACAGGGTAAGATGAAAAGTTAAAATTCCATCACTTTTGTCTTTTCTGTGAAATCAAAAGATGACATTTCAGTTGTGGGAGAGGGTGTTAAGCTGTGTACAGCTACTGCCTTAACTTGCTCTAGAAATTTGTAAGAGGTTTGTCTCGCTTCATTCATCTATCCACCTCCTCCCAGCTCTAGGGCATTCTGGAAGCTTTCAAGGTTTGTCATCCATGCTTGGTTAACATATTCATTTTCCCCATTGTTTTTGTTTTTTTTCTTTTGTTACAGATGCAGCAGACTGGCTATAGCAAATACCAACAAGGAACCATTTTTTGACCTTGCAGTCGTCCCTCCAAATCCTTCCTAGATATTCAAATGTCACATAACAATTTCTGTGAGGAGGTGGATGAATTGATTCAAAATGACCATCATATCACACAATTGTGCATTACCACCAGATAGATATATAGAAAAAATGAGGACATATTACTACACAACTGGGCTACAATAAAATCTGTTCCCAATGGGAATACAAAGTCACAGAAAAGAACACAACATTGAAAGGAATTATTGTGAACAGCATCTGAAAAATTATTGTGTTGAGGGGAAATAACTACCTTTTCAGTATTATGACAGGAGATGAATCTCATCTGCATTATTACAAGCCAGAAGAAGAAATGGCAGAGTGAATACCAGCTCTATTGTTCAGCACAATTAAAAAAAAAAAAAATTCAAAACGCAATCCTTTGAAAAAAATTCTCATGACGGTACCTGAGATTTCAAACTTGTGATTATCTAGAAGCTGATTGACTGTAAATTCTTTTTGATATGTAGAGACATATATGTTATGTTCAACAATCCATGAAGCCGATAATTCTGTGACACAATAATGCTGATCACAGACATCATGTGCAGAGCCGTTCTGAAGTTGAAATTTTAACTTAATCCAAACCCTCCTTACTCACCAGAATTGGTGTTCTATGATTTTTAATTTTTTTCCACAAATAAAGGGGTAAATTAAGAGGTATTAAGTGGTAATTAGGGATATTCATTTCACCATGGCTAATGAACTGAAGGGCAGTGAAGTTATCGATCAGCTTTCTTTGTTGACAGATTAAGAAAATTGGTTCACTGTTGCAAGAAATGTAGTAGTTGTAAATGGTGGCTGGAGAAATAAATAAAGTTTTTGTAGCAAATGAAATGTACTTTCATGTCATGTTTGTTTCATTTGCTACCTCTTTACATTTGCAAGTTATTAGCAACTGACCACATATTTCAGCCAGCCCTTGTATTTCTCCTTCAACAATAAATCCATGATAATGAGTAATTCTTATTCATTTTTAGATCAAAGAAAAAAAAATATCTTAGAAATTTTAATTTTTTGTTAACACTTAGAATTTTTTGTTTATTAAAGTAATCAATTGTTTTTCTTTTTTCAGAAAAATATTTAATTATTCAAATATAAATTTAAAACCAAATCTTCCTCTTTGGATGCTGGTGGATTCAACAGATCTTCAAAAATCTGTTTTATTAGGAATGTCAATTAAAGAAAATGTTTATTCACGTTCTTGGGTTACAATTGAAGGAGCGATGCAGGCTGAATTATTAGAGTCATCTTTAAAAGATATGTTAAACAAACATCATTCATACACTTTTCTGAAAAACCGGGTAAATAAATAGCTTTTTAAGTGTGTTGAGATTTTAGAAATTTGTTTATGTGTTAATGTATTTCCATTTTAAATTCTTGTATTTTATATAGAAAATATATTTTTTTAAGTAAGGACCATTTATAATTTTGATTAGGGTAGCACTTGCACAAAACATTCATTTTTATCAGTGTTTGTTTGTTGGGAGTTTGCAGTCCAGTCATATTCAGTTTATCTACCAACAAGTTATTTAATTCATGGGTGATGGTGTTTCTTACTTAACAAATAACCTATAATTCCTTTTAAATTTATTATTTACAGGTAGTTGCTGAAGTATCTTGTAAGTTCCGCATTTCACATTTTATGCCTGGAGATTTTAGCGGTAGTGTTTTTGTTTGTGCAATATGGAACAAGGCTTCCATTGAAATTCCTGTTTCTGG
Organism: Zanna intricata; assembly: GCA_010016005.3. Taxonomy (NCBI): domain Eukaryota; kingdom Metazoa; phylum Arthropoda; class Insecta; order Hemiptera; family Fulgoridae; genus Zanna; species Zanna intricata. The sequence continues at coordinate 4,613 of JAAAKQ030496406.1, read as the reverse complement.
TGCTTCTATGTCTTTGGTAAATAAACTAACAGTATTTAGATAATGTTTAGTTAATAACTGATAGTATTTTTATTTAATGATAAAAATAACCCTTTTTTATTAGCTTTAAGGTAATAATTTATATATGTTAAAGATCTACTGAACATATCTATTGGTTAATGATCTGTAAATATGCAATTAAATTTTGTTTTAAGACTCAAAATATATAATTTATAGACACAATGAATGAATTTATATATATAAAATAGTTTACAGTATTGATATATGTTTGTATAACTTTATGTATCTTTTAAATTGAAAAATTAATTAAAATATAAATATATTTATATTTTTAAATTTAACCTATTTTTCTAAACTGAAAATAATTTTGAATGGATTGTTATAAAAAATTGCATTTCATCAGTTTTTAATCTTTCTAATATTTGTTTTTAAAACTACTATCAATTAATATAACACACTTTGAAATGAAAAATTAATTTCTCCCTCCATAATTTTATAAAAATTTTCTGCATACACGTAATTACCAGAATTTAGTGTTCACATAATTTTCATTCATGCTTCATTGAAAAGTATTCATCAATAATGCTATCCACTTATACATCTGAAGGGATATATTACTATAAAAAAATATAGATGGATTGAGTAAATAACTATAACATTCAAGAAAGAATAAGAATGGATGTAAGCAATAAGAAATACGCTCAGTATAACTCTTTTTAGGTTCAATGTATGTTCATTATCAATGTGGACTGCTGAAAATATATAAATACTTAAGCATAATTGTGCTTACAGTGTGTTGTGAAGTAAATTTTATCTTGAAATTAAAAAAAAAAAAAGTTAAGTTAAAGTTCTGCTGGCAGTTTAATAATTTGTTTCATTTTTATGTACGATTTTTAAGTTAAGTGTTCTTTTTTTTTTTACAGGAATTTAATGTTACTGTTGGTAAAGAAACTAGTGATCTTTATCCATTGTGGCAACAGTTATTACTTATCCAAAAATTATTTGATGTAATATTGAAATGGAAAAATAATAATTCTTACCCATTACCACATCGTCAAGCTGATGTCACGTTGCCAACAAGTAATAACATATTTGTAAGTAATTTTTTCTTATATTTTTCTTCATTATTTGATTGTGAATTTTATATTTTACATAAATTTCTTTTATATGTGTGGCAATCTAAAAGCAATGTATGTGCTTGGGAATGCATATAGAAATAAAATTTACCTGAGCATGTCTTGTTCATCTCAAAATTTTCCATCTTAGATATGCACACTCTTCTCTTTTAATCACATGAAAGCTGTTGAGCCTATTTTATTGATTTTTTTTATGTAGTTGTTACTCAGCATTAAATGAGTCAGGTGAGTTCAATGGCCTGCTGTTTCTAAAGTCAGGTCTGTTATCAGACTTTAAACACAAGGAATAAGTTGTGAAAAAAAATTCATTTAAGATTTGTAAAAAAATTCTTGAAAATGTGTTAGCTGTTTACGTGGTTAGGAAATAAGATCTAGATGTTGATGAATCACACAGTGAAATTGAAAGAAAATCATCATTGGTGGTGATATCTTAGTGCATAGGTTCAAAGAAAATGATTGTATGAATTAATACTTGTCAATGTTTGTTTTTCTACTTGTTTTTTGAAATTTCATGAGTATGTGCATGAAATTTTCTTGTTTTGTTTTAACTATTGGAAAAGTGCGTGTAGGTTGGATACTTGTGTTCACATAGAACACAAGAACAAATTTTATCAAGAAGAAGGATTAAAAACGCTGTATTGTGACAGGAAATGAGTTCTGAGTATTCCATATCACACCTCTCTTTCTCTTTTTCTGATTAGCCTCCGAAACTACTGTAAGGTATTACTTCAGAGGATGAATGAGTATGATATATATGAATGTGAATGAAGTGTAGTCTTGTACAATCTCAGCCTGACCATTCCTGAAAAGTGTGGTTAATTGAAACCCAACCACCAAATAACACCAGTATTCAAGATTAGTTTTGAAATCCATATAAAAGTTAACTACCGTTATTGTGATTTGAACCTTAGAACTCTCAACTTTGAAATCAGCTGATTTATGATATTGTATTAACCACTAGACCAGCCTGGTGGGCTTCCATATCACACCTGAATAGAAACAATAACACTGCAGAGTGATGTTTACCACCTTGCTGACAACAAAAAATGTTTTAGTAGAAATCCCAAAAAGAAGGATCATACTTCCTTAAATCTGGAGGCAAACATGGTATTTGGTGTAATTCATGAGTCATAAGCTTAGCAGTAAATTCTGGTGAACAACAGTGGAGAGTTCAGACTCTGGAATGTATTGAATGTTAGGGAAATGAATGTGAATCAGTTCAGTATTGTAAGTTGATTATTACTTGAGATCTTTTTTTTTTCTAAGTAGGTGGGGTAACTTTTTTTTTAAAGTAAGTAATTCTAAGGGCTATCCTTCATACGCTTGGATGATTTGATGACGGTACAGTGTGGCAGTTACAAATTTAAAGAATAATATAACAATTTCAAAAAAGGGTGAACTTTAATGAAAATTTTTCACTTAAAATTTTTTTTTCCTCTAGCATGGAATTATCATGAATAGTTCACAGAATATTCAACATTTAATAAATATTATTAAAAAATTGTCTTTCATCTTTCCATTTTCTTACAAAAGACTTCTGGAAATCATGCATCTGGAAATTCCTTTATGAAACAATGTTCATCCTTGTACTTAGCTCAGAACATCGAATTACCAACTAAACATCCAATTTCCGGTTTGCATAGCACCTTACTTTATACATGAATTTCATAGCTAATCTTCATAGTGAAATTGCTACTTAGAGTCTACATTTTGAATTCAGTTTTTAAGCAGTTGTAAATTCTGAGTAGTAATTTTGATAATAATTTTTTTTCTTCAATATATTGCAGTATTCAGTTTGGTAAAATGTTTGTTTTTAATACAGTACATATTAAAAAAAAAAAAGAAGTTATAAACAAATTTATATGCTTGTTTTGTCTATTACTTTCTTCATTTAAAAACGAGTGTCAGTAATTCACTTCAAATACAGTGTATTTTTGAACCACATGAGTTACTTTTATTGAATATGGTTTAGTACATTGCTGAACATTTTTAATCTTTGTTTATTGGTTTTTTTATTTTAGAACAATAATCAGGTGGAATTAACTCTTGAAGAAAGAATAATTGATGTTGTAGTATCACCTCACCAGTGGAGTACAGAATATAAAAATGTTTGTTATAATGAAATACTTTCAAACATTAAAAATGGTGCAACTTTTGGGATGGATCTAACCGGTAGACTTTGGGTACTTTTATCCGGTAATTATTAATTTATTATTATTACTATTATTTTCTCTGCTTATAAGTATATAAATAGCCTATCTGTAACCGGTTTAATCCAGCATACCAAAGTGAAAAAATCAGCACTGTCTGTTGGAGTCCTCAGAGAGTAAATGAGATGGGGGATCCTGGAGGGTAATGTAAAAGAAAGATGGTGAGAAAGAATTCTATCCACATATTAGGAGAACTAAAACTCCATTCCTTCTAACCCTCAGGTTGTCAAGAATTTTTCACAAAGTTGGGAAAGCATTATTAATGCTTTCCCAACTTTGCAACTTTTTTGCCAACTTTTTTTCCCCCCAACTTTTTTGCAGTGATCAGCTCAAATACATGCTGTAACAAAATTCAGTTTTCTTGGGTAACATATAGTTGAAAAAAAGATTCAGGCTTCTTAAAAGAACATTCTCACTTATCCCTGGAATTCTTTGTCTTACGGAGGTAATTGGTTTGAAGCAAAATTGTCAAACTGTAATGGTGGTAAGATAGTAATGAGTACTGCTAAGAAATATTTGTTGTTGTTTTTTTACTGTTTTTGGCAGTTTTGTCTTTGTAAAATCAGTATGTGGTCCATGTTTTCAAAATTTGTGTTACAACAATTTATAAAGTTATCTAATCATAATGCATTTTATACTTCTTATCCAAAATTATCTTCAGTTTGTATTTACATTTACTTACATGACAATACTATAAATTTACTGTGTTAACTTAGGGAAATAAATTATATGGGAGACCTTGAAAATAAACTGTTAATCTTTATTAAAATTTGCCATTTGCTTCCTTTTTTCTTCAATTTTCCTTAAAACACCTTTCTTTCATCAGCCCTGCTTGATTTTCAATGTCCCTTTGTAAAAATCACATTTCTAAAACCTTTATTTACTGTTCTGACTTCTGTATTGTTTGTGTTTCTTGAAGGTGCAAGGTTTGTTGAAATAAATTTATTTAAAAATCAACTAATGCATGTTAGTTATTAGTAAGACTTTTAGTTTCAACCATGTGGGGAAGCAAACAAGATGGATTAGGTTAAGTTCATTGTTTATACAACAGTATCAGGTGCAGTGAGTGTTATTTCTTGTCTTTAACATTAATGTGTAGTTACAATTACCTTAGTATTAAGTTAAGACTTAATTTAAAAAAACAAAAAACTGGTAGACTATAGGTTAACCTATAAGTCCATGTGGTGTAAGCAACTTAGTGAATAACTATTTAATTTAGGATTATTTCACGTTAAACTCTTAACTAATAATTAGAAACAGTTAGTAG
>JAAAKQ030496395.1:0-10004 GCA_010016005.3 Zanna intricata | reverse complement strand
ATTATTTTTTTATGGATCCACTGCCTAACTCAAGTTTATCTTACTTCCAGCATTTTTGTATGCATACAAGTAATAGTTTGTTGTTGGATTATGTAGCTATAATTTTTTAAAATCTAGAGACAAGGTTAATTATTTTTTTATGGATCCACTGCCTTACTCAAGTTTATCTTATTCAATTTCAAATTAACATAAATAATTTGAAAGATGAAATAAAATCACAAATACATTGATCATTATAAAAATTCATATTTCCATTCTGCATGCAGTGAACCATCTGAAGAAGGAGTACTGTTTGAAATAAAAGGTAGAGGTTCATAAAATCCAATACTGTTATCAGATGACTGAATAGATAAAACTGGGGTACATACATTTTTTGATGACATTGAACTGGTCATTTTATCTAAGAATGTATCAATTTGACGAAGAGATAAAGCATTATGCAAAGTTTCTAATGGACGAGTTAGAGGAACTCCTCCATATCCTTCAACAGTAGATGAAACGGCAGCCATATTTGTAATAATATCTGTAAGGTTAGGCGTGCATGAAGAACCACTTATAACAGCAGTTGAGAACAGACTGTTTGTATTACTTGCATCTCCTTGACGCTGATGCTGAGTAATTTGTCTAAAGTCTGTAGTGTGTTTAAAACTTGCCTGACCTAAAATACTATTTTTGTAATGCTGATATATGCCTGATTTTTGAGTATTACCTTCATTACAATAAAAATTATCAGAACTATACATTTTTGATTCAGATGAATGTATAGAATGGATTTCCTGTTGCGAAGATGAAAGGTGATGTTTTGTTCGGTCATCATCTAACTGTACAATTAAATTAGTCTGTAGATTAATAGTATCAGTCTCTGAAACAATTATTGGCGTAGGCTGACAGAGTTTAAACAGAAGTCTGCGACTGTTACCTCTTCTCTCTTCAATTTGAGTACTGGGTGAAGATAAACTTGTAGTAGGCTCTAAACAAAAAGATTTATTATCATCTGTTTGTTTTTCATCATTATCATAATCAGGTGATTGGGCTTGTTGATCATTATGGCTGTGTGGTCTAAAACCAGGTCCAGGCGGTAGGTTCTTTTGAACACAGCAGTTTACACCAGGGCTAAAGTGAAGTTCTACATGAAATCGCTTCTCGGAGGATAGATCCTTAGTTGGATCCTCATACAGCATTACAACTATTTGAGACATGTAGTTCAATTCAGATATCATACTAACATACTCCATGGCACGTCTCCATTGTTCATCTTTGGTACTGTCTATTACACCTCCATAACGAAGTACAGTCAGCATTGAGTGAACGTGGCTTTCACTTGTAAAATATAACCTTGTTCTCACATGCCGATCTGGGCTTGAGACTCCATGTGAGTATTTTGGATTTAATCTGTTAACACTCTCATCATCACTTTCTTCTATATTTCGCTGTAAATCAGCTCTAATTTTTTTTAGTAGTGGTGTACAAATCCCTTGACTTATTGTAAGCTTTTCATGAACCTCTAGTCCATACTCCTGTGGTATGACAATATCTGCTAAGTACTTGGCATTCACATATAGTTCCTCAGCCTGATCAAACTGTAGAGTGTGGTGGTTATGTTGTAAATCATATTTTATACAATCATAAATATCAGGAATCTTTGATATATCAAATACTTTATTTTTTGTAAAAAAATCTTTTTCTATTTTACCCCATCGACGACCCATTAATTCCCATGTTTCACCATAATACAGCACAGCATCTTTTGTTTTTTGATCATCTTTCTTAGCATTAATAACATTTAGGAGTTTTTGAATAAGATTCTTAACTTGTTCACAGCATTTTACAGGATTTTTAACAAAATCAAGTGCTACTGATATACTAGTAGCATTACATGGATTAATAGCCTTCCTATCTTCCAACGTAAATTCACGATTTTGTTGCATTAATGCATGAAGTCGTGCTTTAGCCATATTCTGATGTTTGCTAGCATCACAGTCATTATCGAGAAGACCATTTGTGTTTGCACTTTTAACCATTTGAACTAAAATTGGTGTCAATTCTCCCTCAAGTGCAAGGAGTCCTTTTGCAAAAGCTGCTGCTGTCATTTGTACCCTACCCTCATCAGAAGCATATATTTTTAGATCATGTCGAAATGTTGAATGTAACCGCAGTAATCCTAAGCCCTGCTCACCAGCATATTCACCACTAGCAGTTCCTTGGCCTCCTGGGTACATACATCGAAAGATTTTTCCCAATTCTTCAGCCTGGATCCGTCCTGCTGCAGTCAATTCACCTCCCCATTTTAAGATTAACAATAATGATGGCTCTTTGGAGACATCATTACAAGACTCTTTTGAACGACCTTTAGGTTGATATTTCATCTGTACTTTACGATTTATTCCAGAGAAATGTCCATACATTTCAAGGACAGTTTTTAGTTGTTCTAGCTTACCTTGCTTTTCTTCTATCTCTGGATCAGCTGCATGTTGTTCAATCTCACTTAACAGTGAACGTGTTACATCAAGAATTTCTTGTAACTGTTTAGGCTTTTTGAGTTTCACATGGCCATTTACCTGTCCTCCATACTTCTCATATATTTCAAAGAACTTTGAATGTCGAACTTCAACTTTCATTTTCTGCTTAGGTGTCCTATCACCATGTCTAATCACAGCAACTAGGCAACGCAATTCCATCATTTTTCCAAATGTTGTTGGTACAATAGGTGGATCATCAAGCTGAAAAGGTACAGACCAAGGAATATGAAGAGTTGGTGCTAATTCCCGTAGGATCATATTACCTAAAATTTTTGCACAGTCATCATAATATTTGTTAGAATTTTTAACAAAGCTAAAACCATTTACATCACATACTAATGACTTTCCATTTGCCCTGAGAAGATCAAAACCACATACAGTCTGCTTAAATGCAAGACAGACTTTTCTGGATATTAACTTTTCTGTATTGCTTAAAATTACAGGATAACGCACTTCTTTACCATCACTATCTCTCTCGACCTTCCCGTCAAGGGCAGGCGATTTGCGAGCTTCAGTATGCGCGTAATCGGGACCCACTGTATACACTTTCACATCAGTTCCATCAGTCGGCATAAATTCTTCGTAAATAAATGAACCATTCTTCCTCACTTTCGATTCTGGTGAGTATACACTGCTGCGACTTCCAATTTTACGAAAAAGCCGTTGGCTACCTCCTCCAGCGGAAGTAGGATAATAAATATAGATATTATGATCTTCAGCAGAAACTGGTTTTTCAACAAATGGTTTGTTAAATACTATACCGTTTACTTCAACGTGATCTTCCGATTCAATTAATTCATGTTTGCTCGGATCGGATAAGTTTCTATCTAAAACAGCATACCGTGGAATTTCTATACCTTCATTTTCAAGAATGGAGTAAACTTTTCGTCTGTCTTGTATATCATACTGCATATCTAGATTATTAATAATAAAAGGATTTCTCAAGGCAGCATACTGTATTGCTTTATCAAGAGGAAATCCTTTACTGTGAAATGAAATCAAACAATCGCATATCGGCCATTCCTCTACTGGCTTTTTTAATATTACCTCCTCGGGAAACACGGTCATCTTGATATATTCAAATTCCTCAATCCGAGTTAAAATTTCGTTCATTGGTTTCGACTGCGATTTTTTTGCCATCGCACAAACACCAACAACCACCTGCTTTCCCTCTTGAATATTGCTGTCATTATCTTGCAATTCGAATGAGACTCCAGATGATGATGAACTTGAGTAGAATGTTTGCTGTGCTTTTCTCAACCGAAATCCATGTTCTACGTCAGTGTAAGCCATTTTTAATACAAATAAAAACACAAATGATTACAAAATGAGATACAGTTACCTGAGAAATGAAGCAGTTGGTATTATACATTAACACTTTTTATAAAACAGTGATAAAAATAAACGATATCACATATATCGATTAAAACTCGGCTAGATACTGGTTAACACCACAGGCAGCCAGGTTGTCAGTGACCCACAGAGTATAACATAGTCAAAACAGTTTTTACTCTAATTTTCTTTATCTCCATTATGAGTACAATAAACTGATTCGCCTTCGGATATTTATTATATAACTGTTAAGTAGCAAAATAGAATTCATGAAATTTCCAAAATCAGATTTTATCAATGATCAAGTCAAAAGAATACTTATGAATGCGACAATTATCGTAAGCTTAAAAAAGTTAAATCTTTTATGCATTTTTGGGTTTTCCAAATATTAAGTATAATAAAAAAAAAGAAGAAGAAGAAGAAAATAGTCACTAAATATATTGATGTACTAAATATTAGACATTTTTTTCTGATTTAATTTAATTGCAAGAAATCATATGCATTCAGAGCCGTTTTATGATTCAATTTAATTAAAAGAAACTGAGTAGAGTAATACGTGAATAAAGTTTTAAAAAATTATATGAAAATCAAAATTGAGATAACGTCATTTAGACAAATAAGGAATAAGATGGTTTACACAGAAACATACTCCATCTTTTAAAGTTTGACCGAAAAAAGCGTAACCTATAGGTGAAATAGTAAATTATTCTAAAACGTTCCTCGGAAGCGTTTTTTTATCAGAATCAGCTGAACTATGTGTTTGTTTATTTATACATAAATGTTTTAAACTCATTTTCTGTAGTAAAATGGGATGAAAAAATTATAAATGAAAAAGAATGAATGAATGTGATATAATTGGAAATAAGGTGCAACTCATTACTGTTAGTGAACTCAGTATTGTTCACTATATAAATACTGATACATTTTGTCTATAGTTTACTAGCATTGGTAATAAAACTGGAACATTATATATTTCAAGTTCATTATTTCATTTGTATCGTTTTAATATTAATAAATGAACACAATATATTGTAAAGAACTGAATTCAGAAATGAAGGCCAAAAATATTACATAAATTGTTACAGAATTATCCAAACGTCTACTTCGAATGCGTTTAGAACTGGGCATTTTAATTTATGCTATTTTCTTTTAATAGAGGAATTTAAAGAAATTTTGCTGGATATACATAAAATAGTTAATAGGACCTACGTTTTTGAATCGGTTTCCCTTGTTTCATTTTGTTCCTTTTGTCAAATGAGTTATCATCTCTCAACAAAAAACTCGTCGGTAATACTAGGATTAGTAAAAAAAAACAGAAAAAAGTTAGAAGGTATTTTAGGGCTGTTATATCTACTACTTTCATTTTTTGTAGTTTAGATATAACTCTCTTTTCTGCCGTCTCCAGTAGTGTAGGATGACTGACACCCCTCTAACGATTCTATCTCCAAGCTAGCTTCTTTGTCAAATGTAAGTATGGCGGAAAGCGGTGTGTGTTTTATTTGATGTTCATTGTAAAGTGTTTTAGATTTTTGTGAGTGGTTATGCTTTACTACATTATTTAATCATATTAATAATTATATGAATACCGAGTATATTTGCATTTAAACAAATATGTTGTTTATAATAAGTTAAAAGATGTATATTCAGAATCTGTCTGCTTTATTCAAGGTTAGTTTATTTGTGCGTTATGTATTAGTAGAGTTTTGTATGATTTTGGTGGTAGGGTAATGTTTTTATTTTAACAAATTTTATGTAAGATTTACTTATTTTCTTATATATTCACAGTTACTTGCTCATGCCTTATATTTATGCTTATGCGTGGAAGACAATTTCAGTATTACCAAAACAAACTGGTATATTATATTTTAATTGGAATTTTATATTTTGGATATTAATGAAATTTTCCAATCCAAAGTTTTCTCAGTTATTTTATTTTTAAAATGGACCCTTTGTAATTGTTATTCTATGTTGCTGATCGAGTCTGTTAACATTGCCAAAGTTACCTGCTTTGTATTCATATATCAATTTTTGCAGTCTGTATTGTTTTTAGTTTTATTGTTAGATAATAGAAAATTATTTTGAACCCATACCTTTACATCAGGTTTCAGTTTTACAATAAGACCAGTATTTGTGTAAAATAACTTGTGTTATATGATTTCATGTGGCACATCACAATTTCTCATTTCACAATTTACTCAAGTTGTAGGTCCTATTTCATCTGTATATTAAGTTTCTTTCACTAATGGCTAATAAAGTTATTGAGGTATTAAATAACATTTTAGAGAAAACCAGCAATCTGAATTTTTAATTTATTGGTTGCATGACCATTTCAGTTTTTTTTCATTTCCATCATCAAAATGTAAATACAAGATAAGGTATAAATTGCATTTACAAAATTCTTGTTTTCTCAATTTTTCCATTTGTTGGCATTAGAATTAACAAACTTTTTTATGAATTGCTTTGTTTTGAAAATCTGTTTGAATATTTAACTTGCAAAGATATTTTGGTAATCTAAAAATATTTGAGATTTGCAGATCTTGAACTATAGAATTGCATATTTAAGTGGATTCTAACTGATAAAATTTTGTATATAAAAATTGTTTTTATAAAAGTTGTTACAGTAACTTTTATAAAAAAAAAACTATCTCGGTTTTTGATAATTGTTTTAGACAAACTATTATTACTGGGATTTCGTAGACAAACTACCATTATTTTTTTTTCTTCTATGTGATATTTTACTCAAGCTACTATTTTAATTCTTTGGAAGAATTGAAGGAGTAAAGTCTTTCTCTTCATTAAAAAAAAAAAAAAAAAAATGCACTAAAGTAATTCTTTATAATCTATTGAATGTAATTACAGTTGTGGTTGTTTCATTACATGCAGACTTCTTTTAGTGGAGTGATTGTGACTAAGCCTTTTATCCATAACTTTATATTTCCATATTATATTCCCTTGGAAAAGTTTATTAACAATAATATTTTTGGTTTAGTTAAACTATGTATTTTTAATTTAAACCAAATTTAATGAATGCAGTGTTTTTATAATTTCAGTGTGTTTTCAGTTACTTTTGTGATCTTCACTAACTCGAAAATATGAAGAGTCGAGTGCTCATATCTAACAGTTTCTGGTTTTTAGTATTACAGTTACAGTTTTATTTGGAATCTGGATTTGCAGTTACTGGTTTAACTGGAAGATATTTACTGAAGCTTTTACTTCATTCTACATCTTCAGTTACCCGATTTATCTGTTCCAGACTTTTTCTTCCTCTATACTCGTTACTTTTTACACTTCCTTTTATTTCCACATTTACTAAACATTTATGGTTTAATTATGGTACACAACAACCCCATTTGTGTGCTGGATTCTGCCACAGATTTCTCCCTTCGATTTATTTAAAGATGTTCATTTTAAGGATTTGTATTTTATCTAACCACCTAAGACATTTTCAATGTATTTTATACTCATCTTTAATTTCTGACAAAAGAACTATCATTATTGAATCCTTATATCTTGTTTTCTAAGTTTTCTTATACTAAGTTTTCTCTTTCGGTAGTTACTTCAGTCCCAGTTTTTTTATTTAATTTCTATTCTGCTTCTTCTATATACTAATTAAAAATAAAGGATGAAAGATTATATCCTTGTCCCACTACTTTCTGAATCAAAGTTTATCTGATTATCTAATTCCAACAAATAGAACACCAAATAGAAATAACTCTTTTTTCCTTGTTTTTAAGTGAGGTTTTTTTTTTACCAAAAGTGTGTATCATTTTGTATCAACACTATCCTGCTATCTTTTGTATCTACTACTGCTATTCAGGTGAAGATAAAGAAGGTTAAATTTTATTTTTTCATCCTGTTTTCTAGAATTAATCTGACAGTCAGATAGTCTCTTAAATCCGTGAGAAAGAAATGGATTTCATCTCGTATATTATCTACTACTTATTCAGTTTACCTATAAGCTATTTAAATATTTTATATGTGTTTGTTAAAAGTAGAGTTGAAGAAGGTAAATGGAGCTATCGACAGTTAAGAAATACCATAAACAGAAAGAGCAAATTAGCGAAAAAAGAGTGGATTAAAAAAAAAGTGTTCAGAAGTGGAAAGAGAAATGATCATCGGTAAAATAGATAGAGCATACAGGAAAGTAAAGAAGAATTTTGTGGTACAAGATTAAAATCCAATAATGTGTTAAATAAAGATGGTAAACTGATTTATAATACGAAAGAAAAGGTCAAGAGTTATACGGAGGAAATGAATTAAAAACTGCTGTTATTGAGGAAGAAGAGGAAGTTGAAGAGGATGAAAAGAGAGATACAATACTGAGATCTGAATTTAATAGAGTGTTAAAAGAGAAGCCCTTGGATAGACAGGATACCAGCAGAATTACACACGCTACAATTCATTCGTCTCATCCTCTGAAGATATACCTTAATGGTGTTTCCAGAGTTAAACAGAATTAAAAAAAAAAGCAGAATTACTGCACAGTGCAGGGGCGAAGAAGCGATATTTAGATATTATACAAACTAGTGTGTAGTATTTACAAAAAAGGGGAAGTTCCGTCAGACGTCAAAAATAGTGTTATTGTCATGATTCCAAAGAAAGCAGGAGCAGATAAATGTGAAGAATACAGAACAATTAGCTGAAATACTCATGCGTCAAAAATCTTAACTGGAATTCTGTACAGAAGAATTAAGATGAGTGTGGAAGAAGTGTTAGGAAAAGACCAATTTGGTTTCAGGAAAAGTATAGGAACAAGAGAAGCAGTTTTAGCACTCGGATTGAATAGTAGAATAGTAGAAGGAAGATAAAAGAAAAATTAACAGACATTCATGGCATTTATAGATTTAGAAAAGGTATTTGATAACTTAGACTATAGATTTTATATAGAATAAAATGTTCAGCATTTTAAAAAATTTAGGAATCAAGTATAGAGATAGAAGAACAATTGCTAAAATTTACAGGAACCAAACTGCAACAGTGATTATCGAAGAACATACAAAAGAAGCGATAATAAAAAAGGGCATCTGACAAGGATGTTCCCTATCCCCGTAACTTTTTAATCTTTCCATAGAACTAGCAGTTAATGAAGTTAAAGAACAATTTAGAACTGGAGTAACAGTGCAAGGTAAAAAGATAAAGATGCTATGGACTTCATCCATCTGGATAAATTGGTGTGGTATTTACAGTATTATAATTAAGAAAATAATTTTTTCCCATAATTAATCATACAAATTCCCTACCCAATTGAAACAGTATTTATAATATAAACATTGTTTCATAAGAGAAGTGAATTTTTTTTTTAAATTAATGTATATTTGTATTATACTGTTTCAATCTTTTTAATTGCTGTAACAGGTACTATATTTTGGGTGCAAGAAGCACCACAGATTTCTTTTGAGATACTATACAGCAGTCCCTTGATTAAACAGACCAAAGATATAAAACACTTTCAACATGTGGGGGGGGCTGGGGCTGCCTATAGAGATGAATAACACTTGCCATTCTGCGTGCCAAGCATGGTAATATTGATATTATATTATCATCATCATCCTATCACTCTTCTACTCTGTGTATAAGGTGATGCGAAATACTAATTAACTTAAGAATTATAATTATAAGTTATAAAACTGCTTACCAACAATTATCAGTAGTAATACATGTTCTAGTGCTTTCAGAAAATTATTTCCATCTTCAGGAACGTAAGATAGTTAGTTATGTATGTAGTAATATTTACTTCACATATTAATTAAGTTATATAAGTAAAATAAAACTATATAAATATAACAGTTGATGGTCAGAATTATTAAAATCTTATATGTAATTCATCTTGTTAATATGGTATTCTCAGTTGTAGTCTCTCTTCTTATTTTTTTATATATTAAAATCATGTCATATGTAATTTGTCTTGTCAGTATGTTTATTAGGAGGGAATCAGTTTGGTCAACATAGCAATCAACAATTATTATTCAAAATTTGTTTGAATATAAAATGTCATCAAATTTTGTTTGCTTGTTTATGAGTTTGTTGTTATTTAAATGAATATGAATTTTCAAAAATATTAGTTATATATGAATATATAAATATTAGAATAATGAAGAATATTAATAAAACTGTGTGTAGGTTGTAATTATGCTTTTGATGCGGAATGTATTT
>JAAAKQ030496384.1:0-20862 GCA_010016005.3 Zanna intricata | reverse complement strand
ACACACGCTACAATTCATTCATCTCATCCTCTGATGATATACCTAACGGTGGTTCCGGAGGTTAAACAAAAAAAAAGATACAAAATAATATACAAATATTATTTGTTGTCTATCAACAATATAGAAAGAAAACATAAAGTAAAATTTGTTTTTTCTCATAGAATGATTTTATTATTTTTTTACATGTAAAGAAGGTTGTAAGCTAATTTCTTTCCCCTTGTATTTCACTACGACTCCCAGGTTGAGAAACTCTGCTCTGGACTTCGAATTTTTCGTATTATTAAACAATTTCTAAGGCGCACTTTTTAAAAAATGTAAAGAATATTACGTTAACATAACAATACGTTTGTGTTATTTGTATATATTTTGATCTACTCTTTTTTACTAAGTTAATTTAATTAGTGAGATGTAAATATTTATGAATGACTTAACACGAAACCCAAATCACTCCTGAAACAGAATATCCGTTCTCATCAGTAACCGATATTCTCGAACAGATTTTACTAGAAAATCGGTAAAAGTGAACCAGTTTTTTGTTGTCAGCTTCTTCATAGAGTCAAAACTATTGCGCGACAGATAGGGCCGAGCACCACACCGAAACGCAGGCGATATTCGGTTCTGGAAGCTTGACACCTTTATTCCGTTCGCTAGTTTTTTTTTAACCTCCGTAATCACCGTTAAGGTATATCTTCAGAGGATGAGATGAATGAATTGTAGCGTGTGTGAAAAATGCCATGCCTGATCGGGATTAGAACCCGGGACCTCGGGATGAAAGACTCGAGACGCTACCACTCGCGCCACGGAGGCCGGCTATAGGAACTGGTTGTGTAGAGGACATTACTGTTATTAACATGTAGAGTAAGAAACTCTGATTAATAGCTGTAGTGGTTTACACGAGTCGCTGACAAGCGTTAAATCGTGAAAACCGGAATATATAGTATATATTTAAAAAATAAAAAATAAATAATATATATATGAAATAATAGTTAATGCACTATTTCTCTTTTTCAACTACGAAAAACATACAATATTTATCAAGGAGGCTTCGGTAAGATGAAATTTACTTTTTCTTTAATTTAAGTATGTTCATTACGAAAAGAAGATTTAAGAAACGGTTTTTATTATTGCTGGGGTTCTGTATTTAAGGGATTTTATGTTAAATTTAACGGTTAATTTTAAACAAAAAATGGACTGGAGAGGCCGTGTTGGTTTTATTACTATCGATTATAAAGAGATTTATTTTTTATTAAACGTTTTCAGTTATGTTTTGAGCGCGTTTTAATCTTAAAAAACAAAAAATTATGTTATTTTCGGTACGACGGCATTTGATAGTGCCGTTTCTTTCTTTGAATAGTATGAAACAGATGCGATTTAAAACTTTTGCACTTTTTCGGTTTCTTCATAAGAACTCCTTAAACTAAAATGTTTCGTTTTTTACATATTATAGTTTTTTTGTTTTTTTTTACCTCCGGAACCACCGTTAGGTTATATCTTCAGAGGATGAGATGAACGAATTGTAATGTGTGTAAAAAATGCCATGCCTGACCGGGATTCGAACCCGGGACCTTCTGATGAAATGCCGAGACGCTACCACTCGGCTACGGAGGCCGGCTACATATTATAGTGCTTGTCTTTTTATGTTAGTGTCACGTCCATCCCGTATAGTGTTAAATGCAATAAGTCGCATACATAGGACTCATTGCTAAACCTAGTTCTTGAATTTATATCATCTCATATTTAAATTTCTTATTATAAATTTAAATTTCATTGAAAAACAACTAGAGGCAGAATATTTTTAATATTTTTACTTTTTTTCAGCAGAATCCAAAAACTTTCCACGAACCGTCCTAAATCATCGATAAATAAATGTTACCTAAAACGGTAATGAAATATCATTACGTAATTGATATTTCATTACGTTATTATAAAAACTTGCCTTTACAATTGTATTCTATAAATCTTGTTACACGATCGGTATTTAAGTAACCTTTAAGCCAAATTGTTTTTTCTCTGACCTCTGAACTCGAACTGCTACATTGCTATTATAACATTTTTATAATTGATGCATAATGACACGTTCGTTGCTGTATGATTTACAAAATGCGTGTGATGTCTGGGTGTCGGATGCGGGTACACAAGGTGCCAGATCAAATATAAAATTCGGAGGCGTTCTTTTTCCTTTAAATCCTACATGTCTAGAAAATTTCTACCTTAAAATTATAAACTTGTCTTATCACTGAGGTATAATGAAAAAGCTTGCATCAGTACAATTAACCGGTAATATATTGTTTAAAGTTAATACTTTCAACTTTTTATTATCAGTCGTTAAGATAACACTTAGTTGTTTAAGTTTCTTTAATAAGTACTAAAATGAGTTCATTGAGTAATCATTACTCCATTCTACTTTATTTTATATCTTTGTATTTCTATATATATATATATATATCGTACGCAACCTATATTCGTACGGTAACGTATTAATGATTTATGTACTTCTATTAATGTTTCCTTCTTTACTTTTTCTTGTAAATACTTTTTTTTTTTTTTACATTATTACACTTCATTTAATATTTTTAATTTTTTTTTTCTATTGTATGTATGTATTTTAAAGGACAAACTTCGATGTGGTATTCTGTTTTTTTACTCTTCAAAACTTCTTTATTTTTATTACTTTTTCGTGAATCATTTTGAACGGTTTAAACAAGTAAAACTGAAGACTGACATGAGTGGTTTTGAAAAATTTAAGAACTAAAGGAGCATTTCTGTAAACATTTTTTCTGAATTGTTTTTTCTTGATAACCTTAAAACACCTTAGAACTTTTTTGGCAAAAAAAAAATGTTCATATGTATTTGATCAATATACAATTAAATTACTATTAATACTATTACAATATACAATTAAATTACTATTAATTAAATTATTATTATACAATTAAACGTATGTTCAGCTGGTCAATGTGGAATTTAGCATTGTTGCTTGTTTGCTACTCGGCCAGCTTGAGTTTGATTCGGGAGATCAGTCCTGGTTTTGGTTTAAACATTTTCATCATTTATGTTATCATCATAGAAATTGCTTACAATAGGAATTTAGGCTATTTTTCATAAAATATCTGATTGTAAAATCGATAGAAATTAGGAACCAGTTTATGTTTGGTACATCGGTTCTTTGCAAATCATAGAAATACAATTTGATCGGTTGTGATTTTTAATACGACTTCAGTTTATAGCTTTTTTTGGAGCTAATGTACCGAAATTAACGTACATATTTTTCTATTTCTTCTTGTTAGTCGTGCAGTAAAAAATTTAGTTTTGTTTTAAGCGATTTACTTAACACTGATTGTTTAAAGTGATTTACTTTAAAAGACTGAGTTTGTTTTGTTAAAATCGAGTCATTCCAATGTAAAGATTTTAACTGTAAACTGTATTAAATGAAAGATTAGAAAAAAATTGACGTATTTATTATAGCTTTATTATTTTTTAATTCATCGATTTTATAGTATGAAAGATGTATATTTTTATACAGATCGATTACTCAACAGAAATTGGGATATACTGATTATAACTGAGGTCGGCAATCGGCCAAAATTTTTAACATTTCTTTATTAACCGTAAATAATTGTGACATTTTTAGTCGCATCGATATAATCGTAAATTAATTACAACTGACCTCCTCGTTAAGTGTTTCTGAGATTTTGTCTGGAAAGTTCTAGGTTCGAAGGCATGTCGTGTTTTACATTTTTGAAGGGAAAAAAATTCATCTCTCATCATAAGAAAAATATGGCGACCGAAATCAGGTACCGGCCTGTTGCCGCCTGTTTTACCGGATTTTATTTTCTTAATATTATTACTAACTACATTTCTGTTTTTAAATCCATTAACTCGGTTTAAATGACTTTATTTAAACGACTTTTTTATTACCGCAGTTAAGTGTTCGATAAACAGATTAGCGTCATTTAAATGTATAACTAGACCTTACTAAAAAGGCCTTCTTAAAAGAAACAATTATATTTTTTATAATTCGTTGAGTTTTTACATCTTAAATATTAATTGTTATTAAGAAATTATTAATTGTTAAGAAATTAGTTTTGAAATTGGAAAGTATTTTTTCGCTTATATAATAAAATAAAGAGGAATTGTTCTTCGTTAATTTTTCCAGTTCATATATTTACTTACTGCAGTTATATTACTACTTCCTACTGTTACTATTTTACTGCTTTAGTTAATTCATCCACCGGGGAGTTTTGCATTTTTAAAGATTAACTCTAAACTTTTTTTTTTTTTTTTGTTTTTTTTTTCCGGAGTGAAGGAATGGCATTTACGTACGCCACCACAGGTGTTTCGGGCTCGGACCCAGAACGCTCTTCGTCCCGGGCTAGCTAACAGGCTCTGCCAAGATGTAGTTAGGCATAATATAACCTGCCCTATACCGACTAAACCTCCCTCACCGGAAATTCTACTCCGCCCCAAGATCGGACCCGCAATTAAGCATAACTCAGTCTCGGGAGGATGTGTCCGACTTACCTTCGGATCTCTTCTACTTGTATTTCTTTTCTTCTGGTGTTCTACTTCTATTTATAAACATCCTACTCACTCACAAAGCCATTCTGCCATTCACCCTCCCTCCTCACACACACTTTTTTTTGTGCAAGTGTAGGTTTGGGTATGTACGTGTGTATGTCTATGGTTTTTTCTTTCCTTCCCTACCCCGTACTCTAAACCTATTTTCTTTTTTTGAAATTAAATTCTGAAGAATAATTGAAAATATAAAAACCGAAAAAATAATTTGAATGTCATATGTATTACTTAAAAATGCTATGAAATGTGGTTAGGTTTTAAGATACTCGTAACTTGTCAAGTAGGAGTGGAAAATTGCATGTTCAAAATAAGGTGGACGTATTTTTCTTCTGTCGTATATCTAGAAGTTTTTTTATCGCTAGTTTTAAATACAGGTACTTTTCTTTCGTTCATATACCGGAATAACTTGGGATTAATGAGAAAGGATTTTGATTCTATGAACTGAGAATCACTATCTGCCACTTTTGTATCTTTATTTTCTTCAGTCGAGAATTAATAGTTTTTGTTAAGCAGTTCGTTGTGAAATTCAATAAGAATTCTAATGTCCGAACAGGTAAACTATTTATTTCTATCTCTTTGTTACCAAAGTGGACCTGCACACAATACATCATTATATTTTTTGTAGTAGGTATTTTTATTTTTATAAGAAGTAATACGGTCGAAAAATAATAAAGATTTGTGATAAATAAATTTTTGTTGCTAGCAAATTAAAAAAAATATTTTGTAATTATGGTCAGTAGCCAGATTTTAAATTTATTCCTGTTTTATTACAAACAGCATCTGGCACTGTTATTGATTAATTCTATGTACGGGACTACAGCGTATCTCTTTGCAAACTCCTGCCGTTAAAAATTAAATATTTGCTGAATTGCTTTTTCTATCTGATATATTAAATTAAAAGTTGATTTACAGTTTAATATTCTGGTTTTGCGCATGTATATATATATATATATATATATGTGTTAATAAAATTTAAAATATGTTGTTATTATATTGTTATTTGTTCTACTTCTATTGAAATGCGACTAATAATATCTACGTTACTCTAATAATATATTGTATCAGATAAATACAAAAAAATAAAGAAATAAAAATTAGTGGAATTAAATTATAAGAAAATTAGTGAGTGAAGAATGAAAAATTCTCCATACCATAATCTTCCTTTATTTTGATACGCTATCTTTTCTTTTAATTTATAAAGGTGATGTTAAATTTTGTTACCGATTTGTTTATTAATTGTATTAGTGAATTGAATTTATACGATTATTTTGCTATGATCGATTAATTTTACACCGCTATATGACAGTCTAAAACACAAGTTTTAAGTTTATCCTCGTGTAATACGATTGTAATAAATTTTGTAATTTAGTTCATGTTATCCAGCGTTAGTCGAGTATTAGTTCCAGCACACGTTTATATTAAGCCTTGCCAGAATTTAGTTCCTAACCTTAATTCAAGTTATTAGGTTCTGTTACGTTGCCCTGCAATATTTATTATTTTAATTTCGGAAGATTTTCTTTGTTAACTCTGAGCGATGCCTTCTTCTAACGGAATAAACGGCGAATTTGAAAATTGTCGTAATGAAATTATTACAGTTTTGTGTGGTTTTTTAAAAATCTTATTTGTCTTTTTATTTTATAAGAAAAGTAATAAGATCGAGAAAATTACTTCACATCTTTTCATATACAAGCCCGTTGGATTTAATGATTTAATTTAATGAGCTTTTTTTTTTTGTAAACTTAAAGGAACGGAACGCAAGGGTAGCGGAAATTAATTATCTCACTACTAATCGCCTGGATAAAGAACCTGGATAAATGTTCCTAGTTGCTGTGTCTTTCTTTTATCGGTCGAATCATTATTTATTTAATAGCAGTTGTAGATTTTATGCTTTATTTATGGAAGGAGTTGGTTTTTGCGTTGCGGTCTTTTAGACCAATGCGAAATAATTAACCGGGGCTGATCGTAAGAGACTAAGCGCATACGAGCTTCGTACTCCCGGCGTAATTTCTTTTCAATACGTCCGCGGAATTCTTTTCGATGCTAGCGCCTTTCGGACTAACAGGAATACGCCTTCCGGGATCCTAGTGTTTGGAAGAAGTAATGCGCTCCCTTCTCCAGAGGGAATCGCTTGTGCTGACAGAAGTAAAATCGTAAGTTAGGGAAGGAAGGTGGGTAATGGGTAAGAAATCGGAGAATTCTTCATTCTGGCTGCCATTCGTGCTGCATCTCGGCTCGGTATTTAAACTTAAGCGATTTTGTAAAGATGTCATAGAATTGAAATAATCCGAAATAGGCTACAGATTTTTGTATCTTACTCCGATTCAGTCTTTGACTTTTCAGATTTACAAATATATAATCGAAGGCGAAATCTTGACCTAATGTATAGGGATAATTCTTAGGTTTAATTTAGGGGTTTAGTCGGGAGGATGGATTGTATATGTAATTTTTATCTTATTCATAGAAAAATATTCCTTTCAGACGTTTTATACATAAGGTTATTTTTTACGCCGGTGGCTGAAATAAAATATTAATAAAACTTAATGCAGTTAAAAACTAGTAATAATAATTACCGTAGGTTTTTTGAACGGTCAACACAGTTTCTTTTTATTTGTTTTTGGCAGATTTATCTCGATTATATCGATGCGGATATATATGTAGGTTCGTATGCGAACAGGGAGGTAGTTATAAATCGAGTATTGTTATCAAACCGACGGTTTGTGAGCGCGCTACTGCAGGTTTAACATTCATTCATTTGATATACCCCTCATCTGACACCCGATTTCCCCCTTCATCTATGTCCTCACGTGGCTTGCTCTGACCGGCAAAATGTACCTGCTGCTCTGTTTAGTGCGACCTTCACCCTTTTAAACCTATGACCCTTAGCTTCCCCTCACCCCACCTTACCGTTGTATCTTTCCTAGACAAAACCGCACTCTCTTTGTTAATTAGTAAACCACCACAATAAAATCGTTTTGCGGCGGTGTGTGCTTGAGTGTAGTCGTATTTATTTACACACCCTATGCGTGTACACGAATGTGCGCCTGTACCGCGCTACTCGCCTAACCTGCCGAGGATAAAATTTCAACATTCATCCTTCCCGGTAAATGTAGACCCTTACATTTTTGTAATTTTCTGAAATCGGATCGGTTTCACTGGCAAAACGATTGGCATCCTGTTCTACGTGTTTTTATTCCATTAAAAACGGATTTTATTCCCCAGTTTATTTTACAGAATAAGAGGTTGCGGTCGCGAGCTTTTCTGTATATTTTTGTGGAAATTTTTAAATAATTACGTATAACTATTTTAAAATAAAAAAATATTTATCGGAAGTTTCATAAATTTTCCTGAATAAAGGGAATTTTAATTAACACGCTTTACAGACTTCTTAAACCGAACGAAGCTCATTTCAAATATGATTTTATTGTTATTCATGATAATAATATTAATATTCCATTAATAATTGTTAACACCACCGACCTCCATGGCGGAAAAATCACCCCTCATTCTGAGTTAACCCGGACAGCCCTAAGATTTTTATTACGTAAGAAAATCCATGTAATCATTAAATTTATATTTATATATATTAGGATGACAGTAACCGGGTATTAGTCTTGAGTTGTTGCAGTACTGAATAAATAAATAATTATCATATATTTTTTCTAATTGTTACTCTCTGTATTGCGGTAAGTTTAATTTTAGACGAAGGTTTCTACCCGCGCATAGCTAATGAATGTATTTGCGTGTATTATTTTTTAACTAAATCAATATGTCGGCCGGCCTCCGTGGCGCAAGTGGTAACGTCTCGGTCTTTCATCCAGAGGTCCCGGGTTTGAATCCCGGTCAAGCAAGGTATTTTTACACGCTACAAAAATTATCATTCACTTCATCCTCTGAAGCAATACCCCGCACTGGTCCCGAAGAAAAAAAAAAGGTCAATGTGTTGACCGATCGTTGTGTCTTCCGAACATTTAATATTTTTTTATTTATTATTACCTAACGAACAATATATTAAAATTACCGCTATGTTTTCGCATTTCTCGTGAAAGTAAAACGTGTAACTTCAAATAACTATCTTAAAGGTTTGGTTTAATATCTAAAGGGTCAGTCTGAACTTTTTTATATGTCACTTGAAGTAAAGATTTTATGGGGATGATGAAACCGATGGCAATCATTATGGTTTAAAAAAACATCATTAGATGAGTTGTTCTTTGGTGGTTGGGTTTCATTCTCAAGAATGCTAAACTTGGGATTGTACCAGA
The DNA here is from genome assembly GCA_010016005.3 of Zanna intricata. Taxonomy (NCBI): domain Eukaryota; kingdom Metazoa; phylum Arthropoda; class Insecta; order Hemiptera; family Fulgoridae; genus Zanna; species Zanna intricata. The sequence goes on along the minus strand of JAAAKQ030496384.1, from coordinate 12,028 downwards.
CTGCACTTCATTATTTTCCTACATATCATTCTTTGAAAGTACTACCCTTACGGTAGTTACGGAGGCTAAATAGAAAAAAGAAACAAACATTTTTTTATTTATTATTTTTACATTTTAATTTTATTAAATCCACACAATAGGGACTTATTTGCTTTTCAAATTAATTATTAATGACTAATTACTTTATTTATCGACTTTGAAAATTTGGCATTGTTAAATACCTTAATTTCATTTATTTTTTTAAAATTTAAGTGTAATTTTTTTTTTACAAAGATTAGTTTAATTTTTGTAAAAATTGAATATCTTAGTTGTATTTTGTCTTCCTGTTTACCGAATAGATTTCGCTACGTTTATGCAGATTATATGATGACTCATTTGAATTAAAAATATTAATGAGGAACGCTCATAGTTGGTACAGAAAAAATCCGAGTAATTATATCTTCGTAGAAAAATTATCATTTTGTTTTCTTCTTTATGATCGAATAGACCTGTATAATTATTCAGGAATGATGTGTAGTCCTTACGTTTCTGTTTTTTTGGTAATCGAGTTATCTTGTTGCTTTGTTAGCTACACAGCATAATCTGTCAGTTCGTGTAACAGTCCCTTAGAACTTGTCTCATTTTAATAAGTTTTGTCTATTTTCGTCGAATAGCGTGACGAAACTTGATAACATTTATATTAAACCGGTTTTCGTACCGGTAGCTATCACCAGTAAATCCAGTGAAAAGATGAAGCGATTATCTTAAACATTCATTTTGAAAAATGTTTTTAACATCTTTAAAGTGAATCGTTGAATATTTAAAAAATTAAAAATTACAAATTTTCTGTTAGTAAAATAAACATGCGATGGTTGTAGACGACGCGATATGGATATAAATTTACCTAAATACTGCACGGCTGTGTTCAGGAACAGCTGACGAAATGATTGAAATATATCGTTTTTCCTGTTACATTCTTCTTTTAGCCTAATACCCTACTAATCGGCAAGCTAAGGGTACCGAAATTCAAGTAATTTTCAGCCTTCAATAACATTTTAAAAGCGACAACTTCTTTCTTCACCGCAGAATAACAGTATAGGAGACATCATTGTGTTTTAAGAATGATTTTAACTGTTTTTTCTTGTACTTAATGCCGATTTAAATATGTCGTAGCTGCTAAGATATCGGAATAGCTGCTGTACGGTGATTAGTTAATGTTCCTTTTTCTTTTGTGTAATAGTGCGTTTTATGTAGGCTCATATACTTATGAGAGAAATCGTAAATTAGAATTATAATTAAAAATAAAGTAAAAATTATTTTTCTTTCTGTATTTTATATAGTAATAATGAAATATTTTGACTTTAGTAACCGACTTAATAAGCATCCTTGAATACGGTCAGTGCCATATCATTCGTTATCATTAATTCGGTCCATTGAATGCAACGCGCATGTTGGCTCGTCGAGTGCGCGAAGATTCTTTAGTAAATGAGAATTTCTACTTTCTGCTTTTAAGCGTAGTGCTAGCCGTTCGACGAATTGTTTGAGTCTAAAATAGTACTACTTGTTTTGTCACACGTAATCAAGGAGCTATTTTTATCTTCCTATTTTAAATATTTTTTATTAATTTAGTTACCGATAAAGATTATTAAACGCTCTACTTTAATTATATTACTTGTAAATTGTGTTCTGTATTTAGGTTAAAAATATATATAAATAAATAAAAAAGGAGGCTTTGTAGAATGTGCATTAACTGTGAGAGTCTGTGCATAAGAAGCTATTAAGGGAAGCGGTTAAATTGTTTCATTCTAAAACCTTTGTTCTTTAAAAGAAGTAATTGTCCTGCGACTTTGAATAAAGTTCAAGTTCGCCCCTCCTTGTATACTTTCTGTCTAACTCATTGTCAGTGTTTTATACGTGTGCGTATGTATTAATATGTTTTGGGAACGAATGCCTCTGTCTCTGTATGTTATTTGCCGGATGAATGTAGTAGTTTCATCGGTACGTGAGTGTTAGTCTTTCATACGAGTAGGTTATTTTTGTCATTTCCATCTCTCTCTCTTCCCCTCCCATCATTCCTAGATCATTTCCTGATATAAATTGTTGGCTCTTGAAGCGTACTTTCTCAGGTACTGTTGTTTTGTTGTCGAAGGACTGTAAGTATACTAATATTGTGTTATTGTTATCGAAGTCCCTGAATTATCCTAACTTTGCAGAAAATATGGTTCTGGAAATCGTACTCTTATTGTAATAACTTTTTATTGCGATCTAGATGCTGTATTTGACGATTAATTATATACACTTTTATAGGTTAGGTTTTTCCTTTACCTTTACTTCTTAAGGTTTGATTTAAGGCAGTTTAAATTTAAAAAAAAAAAAGATGAAATCATTGCTATCATAGAAAATTGAATCTTCCTAGCTTTATGTTTAATTAGGCTTTGAGATCCCTTGAATACACAAAATCTTTATATCGTTTTGGTGTTTGGTTTGCTTATATCTCGATAAGAGTGTAACCTAACATCAAAAACTTTTGCGTATTATAGAGATTAATTTGATTAAATTTGGAAAATATCATATGACGGAGTGAGGGATTTGAACAGGCGTTACATGTCAGAGGGAATAAAATAAAATACCCTTTCCTTTAACAAACTTTTATTCTATTATATTTTTTAACCTATAAAAAAAATAAAAACTCAATAAAAAAATCTCTTAGAATTACAAAAAAAAAAAAAAAATTGTGAAATGAATCCCTATAAACTAAAGTAAGTATTCGTTTATAAGCAGTTGCCTTTTTTAATTTATTATTTTTTACTTCGTATAAGGAAGTATTGTAATCGCTAAAAATTTCGGTTTTCAGATTTCAATATCCATTTCACCATCTCTATATCCATTTTGATTAGTTTCGGTATGATGTCCGTTCGTACGTATGTATCTCGTATAACTCAAAACGATTAGCCGTAGGATGTTGAGATTTTGGATTTAGGGCTGTATTAACATATAGTTGTGCACCTCCCCTTTTGATTGAAATTGACTCAAACAAAGGTGTCCCAAACAAAAACGCCCAAAATTCAAAAAGAAATTTGGATTTTGGACTTTTTCTTAACTGCAGTAATAAGCCCTCATTGAGAGCTCATTATCATAAGCGGTACTTATTTTCATTGGTTCCAGAGTTATAGCCAAATAAAAAATTTTAATTAATAATATATTTGTTTCTTACAAGGGGAAGGCACATCTGCTTCAGTCCGATGTGCCTTCCGTTTTCCTTTTTTTTTAAATTTAAATATTAGTATAATATTTATTATAATCATTTATTATAATTATTATAATCAGTATATTTAAATTAACTTCTGATTGTAAAAAAAATGTAATAAAAAATATATGTAACTTAATAAGCGTATAAGGAAGTTTTTTTTATTAAAGATAGAAAGAGTTTTCTACTCTTATCAGGGAAAATAAAGGAAAAAGTTAATATTCTCGCCAACAAAAACATGAATAAATAAGCTGTTTAAATTTACTGCAATCTTTATTAGTTGAAATAAACTTGAAGTTTTTTATTATATTTTTCTGAACGAGGCGTTATAAGGCTGTATAGTTGTCAAACCTTTTAAGCAGAAGTAGAAAATGCACTTTTTACAAAAAGTAAAAAATTATGCGATTTGGGTTATTTTTTTATACATTGCAGAATGTCTAAAGATAGATTATCTCAGCGTACGGATGAACTATTAAGAAAAAGTTAATGAGTTCACAGATCAGTTGAGAGATTTGAAAATATTTTAATTAGGCACGAAAATAAGTAAATTCCGAAGGTTAAAAATAATTTTGAATAATTTCGGTAAGGTAGGGTTTTAAAATTAAAGCGTGGAAAATGTTGTGAAAGTTCAGCCGATGAAACGATACTTCATTTTTCTTTTACAATAAAATATTTCATAATTAAATTTAAACATCTCCTATCTAATTTTTTCTCCTGTTTATCTTCTATTAACTTAATTTAATTTTTGAGCAGTTTTATTTGTATACCAGCAGTTATCTTTGGAGACAATTAGCTCCATCCATGTAACCGGTTGATGTTAGTGTGAATAATATAAGGAATTACTTCGGTGTTTGCCTTTTGAACTCTGTAATGACGGCAAAAAAAGTACGGTATTATTGGCATTCTGCAGTTGGGAATGATACCATTAGAGAAAATTATGCTGGTAAATAAATTCGAGTAGCTCAGAAGAATGTTGTATCTCAATGTAATTCATGTACTAATCAATCCGACAAACCGCAGTGAATCTACTGCTAAGTGCAGATTGTGTCGTTGAAGAAGGAATTAATATTTGTTGCTCTCGTTACTTGGTAATTCATTCCTACCCGGTGTTGTTTGTTTGCAATGACTTGATTTAGCATAATTAGGCTTGTATGTAGTCGCTCCGATACCGACATTAAATCTTAAGGTCACACATCTCGTTCTGTATTACAGGTCAGTCAAGGTCGCATTTATTTACTAATAAATATACGCCTCACTGTTACACGGTGTCATAAGTATTTTTTTCTCCATCCCCGGGCTGTGTTAATGAAGCATAACACAGCCCGGGGATTGTCTACTGAAATGGGTCTTGTACTGGCCACTCAATTGGCCATGTAAATGTAATGGGCTTCCCCGTCCACAGCCTGCACTTCCGGCACGACAGATCGTAAATAAATATTAACGTCTAAGTATTAACTCTGCTAATTGTTAACGACTTAGATTATCGATAAAGTCAGATTAGCCAGCCTTGCGCTATTGTTTCAAAGCTCTAGTTTATGAGGTTACTATTGCGGTAACAGTAATTTAAAATTTATCAAGCAATTCTTTTGGGACACCATCTGAGCCGAATTACGTTTCACAGAATTTAATTTCTTTAAAAATTCAGCAATTTCCAGCCTGAAATGCCTATCAGTAATTCTAGGCGCTAAATTAAATTATATAAATTATAAATATGAAAAATGTTTACAAACGTAAATATATTAAAATACAAAAAAAAAAATATGTGCGCGCAAAGAAATATAATTCGTGATATCTACGAAATATTAGGAGCGTTGGAAAGTTTACAATTTATGAAATTGTTAAAATAAATTCGACGTTAAAGGTAGATAAGTTTAGTTTAATTTATCTTGTTAAGGAAAGTACAAATTTTCTCAAAAATTTATTTCTATACTCTTATTTCTTAGAGACCGCGAACTTGAGATTATACTACGTATATACGTAAAAATTTATACTAAAAAGTATAAATTTTTACTAAAAAGTTTATACTTTTTAGTATACTAAAAAGTTACTTATATTTAACGCTTCTAAATATAATGACGGATGTAAATCGGTGCTCTCTTTATCTGTTTAGCCTCCAGAACTACTGTAAGGTATTACTTCAGAGGATGATGTGAATGAAGTGTAGTCTCGTACAATCTCAGTTCGACCACTCCTGAGAAGTGTGGTTAATTGAAACCCAACCACCAATGAACACCGGTATCCACGATCTAGTATTCAAATCCGTATAAAAAGTTTTATCTTTACTAGGATTTGAACCCTAGGATTTCGAAGTCGAGAGTTCACTCGACTTCGAAATCAGCTGATTTGCGATGTCGCGTTAACCACTAGACCAACCCGGTGGGTTGTAAATCGGTGCCCTGCTATTATTCATTATATAAGACTTTTTTACGAACAAGTTAAGTCGCACGTTAGTAGCAAAGAGTTCGTATTTTGTGAAGTAAGAGAAAGGGTAAACTTAATGACCCAGCCCACCGGACTGGTCTAGTGGTTAACGCGACATCGCAAATCAGCTGATTTCGAAGTGGAGAGTTCTAAGGTTGAAATCCTAGTAAAGATAGTTATTTTTATACGGATTTGAATACTAGATCGTGGATACCAGTGTTTTTTGGGTTTCAATTAACCACACTTCTCAGGAGTGGTCGAGGAAGTAATACCTTCCGGTAATTCCGGAGACTAAACAGATAAAGAGAAACTTAACGACGTGTTTTAAATATGGTTTATCCATTTCTTATAACATTTACAATTTAATATATTAATGTAATATATATTATAATCTATGTATTTTTTTTTGCTCGAGAGTCATTTTTCGGAAAATAAATATGCGTATGTACTGAAATACATACCTCGAGAAAAATCTTCAGGTTTTCGATGCTTATCTCCCAAGCCGATCTGCCTTAGGGAGTTTTCTTGGAAGAATTATTAATAAAGTATAATTCTTATTATTTTGATTGGAAATGTATAGAGTTAATATAACGTTCAGTTATCTGGATCCGAATTATAATTGTTTTATTTTTAACTCGATTAAAGCTTTTCCCTGGTTGCACTACGGTAAAGTTGAGCCATTTTGTTGCGTGTTTTCTCTTTTACAGTTCTCAGCTTTATGACAAGTAATTGTTCGAAACTAGAAGCGGTGTACTTTTTATTGTAAACTACCATGTCTATTCTTTTAAACTTATATGTTCGTTTATATTAGTAATGCGGTACTGAAGCCTGTTAATCTTTGTAATAACAGAGTTTTTCTGAGAGAATTGTAACGAAGAGTTCATTTGAATTATTTTACGATTCAGTAATCTATACCGGTAATATAGTCCCATTGTATACTTACTTGTCGTCTAGAAATTATTAATTATACTAATTTCATTGGAAATTACTGATAAACATTATAACACAACAAATATTACAAATAAGTGATTAACATTTTTTCTTTTTTCAGAAGGATATGGATAGTTTTTTTTAATCAAAGAACGGTTAACCACTTCTGTAGCTTTTTTACCGAACGTTTATCACCATTTTTTTTCTCGGACAAATATCTTGACGTTTCTTGGCAGATTTGAAATTCAGCTAAAATTGTCAACCTTTGAAAAACACTTTTCTTTTGATATCAGAAGTCTGTCATCGGATTAAATTCAGGAGAGCGTTACGACCGATTCTCTCCGGATATATTTTCATCATCTACATATTTCATCAGCCCGATCTCTCTCTGAATGTCTGTTAACATCCGTACGGGTTCACTTAAAAGAGTTTTAAATTTCCATTTGACCGTTTCTGCAGTCAAACTCTTCAGCTCCGTTAAGCGTTTTACTCGTTCGTAATAAAACGTAGCTCGATCACGGTCTGTCCTCTATAAATACTGCTCCGCTCAAATTTTTGGTCTCTTCCGAACGCTAGAAAATTCTCAGGTTTCCTTTTGCTTAAAACCTCTTTATGCCATCCTTTTGCAGACGGCTTGTTTGTAATGGCAATAACTATCAATAGCAGAAGTACGGTGCAACCGGCTGTATAATTGTAGACCTGAAATCGGCTCCGACATTCGAACGCCAATGCGGTTTAGCTTCAGTCTGTTAAAAAAACTACTCCCGCTTGATAGGCTTCCGACCGAAACGTTACAAATAACTGTAAATTGTGTAGGACACTATTTATCATGATACGTTTTGCAATAACGATTAGCTTATGGTTATGTCGCGTTGCACTGCACCAAAATTTTAATTTCGGGGTTTCTTTCGGAGAATTATTTAATTATCCATGTAAATACGTTACGTTAACAGTTTCACGATCGATTCGGGAGAGCATCTCCACTACGAATTCACAATGATGATAGAGGTCATCTGTAGTAACTATAAATTTCTATATAGTTAACGTTTAATTGGAACCGTCTGTGAAGATTTCATGAACCGCAACGCAAGCCACGACGAACTGTTGACTTCTGATTTCTACTGAATGCGATTCGCATTGTTTCAAAATTTTCGCCATTCCTGCCGTTCCACTTCGTGAAATTCTGACGTTTCTTTTTTCCATGAATTTTATGCGATCGTCTTTTTACATCGTACGTTGTTCTGCTTTCAGTCAGGAAGTTTCGATAAAATTTTTGAAGATTTTGTCTTCTGGTAACGCTGAATACACAAGCCTTTTACAAATTCGAGAACATATGGTGAATGCATTATCTCTATCTCTCTCGATGAAAATAAGGAAATTATCTGTATAAATAGGAATTGAAATATATCTATCCGTTGTAGGTATGTTAAGCGCTACGGAAACGGTGTCGAACACTCATCGTGATTATTTTTTAGTGTTTCTGTACACTTCATAACCGTTGTAAAAAATAACAAGAACGCGATAAGTCTAAATGGGAAAGCGAATCGTGAAGCTGATTTCCCTTTATTTTTATTTATTTATTTTTTGTTGATACTAAATTCTGAAAGCGACATCGTCAATCTGATATCAGAATCTTATCAGATTTAATATTCAGTTAAACTTCGAAGCATCAATCGAAAAGCAAAGACATCACTACTCTCGACTATCATCTTTTATAACTAAGTGCTACCTAAAACTGTAATAATTATCGCAGAGAGGGTGAGAGGGAAAGATAACGTAAAAAAAAGTATTAAAGAATCCTTCTATATCGAGAAACTATCGCTTCTATTCGGTAAAAGAAATATACAATTATTAGAGTACAATAATATAAATCAGAGAAAGAATTATGAATTACGTATTATTTTTTCATGACTAGTTTCTGTTCTTAAATATAACTTGTATAATTGTTTGAGCGGTAGTGTTAACTTGTTTGAACGATTCGTATGATGATTTTATGATTCTGATGCAGATTAAGTTACGAAAAGCAATAAGGTGAGTGTAATAATAGCGTAAAACGCGATCGCCTTGAGATAAAGGAAAAGCAATTAACAAGGATCAAAAGATAATATTCTGACCAATCATAGCTCTTGAAGAGTCGATCTGCTATTATGAACACAACGATCTACTGTCGTAAATTTTCATTATTAAAAAAGGTAGTCAAAAGTCCTTTCTTGGTGTATAGAGATCTGGTAGTAAGAATATTAGCCTTAGGTAGGTAGTTTTACTAGTATTATCTTATTTTTGTAATACAAGGTAATATATTTTAGTCATCGGAAAGATAACTAGTGTTTTTTTTTTTTTAAATTTGGTTCGCTTTGATTTTTGTCTCCAATTGTTTTGCTAAATGCAGCTTAAACGTATAAATTAAAATGAGGAGTCAGAGAACTCGTTTAACCTTTTTATTTATGTCCTTTTTAAAGTTATTCGAACACACTTATCTTGTTAATAGTTTTACCGTTAACTTTTGTAGTAATTCCTTTTTTACTAGTAGCAAATTACTTGTATTTCGATGAAATTTTCTAATTCAAAAAATCTGATGTGTGAACCACATGACTTTCTTTTGTATGAAAATCCAAAAATAATACGATTGTAAACTATAATTTTCAGTTAATATTAAATAATCAAATGTTTCACCAAATCTATTACTTATACAGATATTTAATAATTCCTATTAAATTACATATAAACATTTTTAAAAGTCCATAAAATTTTATTTCACTAATAATTTCTAATATTTTGTTACATTTTTTTACTTTTATTGAATTATTATTTATTGTAATTTTTTTTACAATCAAAGGTTAATAATTATTAATAAATCAATATATTTAAATTTAAAAAAAAGTTAAAAAAATGGAAAACGTAAATGAAGTTTGATTCGAACCAACGCTTGTAAGATACAAATACTTCATTAATTAAAATTTTTTTTACTATAACTCTGGAACCAATGAAAATAAGTACCAGTTAAGATATATCGTTGAAAAGCTCTCAGTGAGAGCTTATTATTACTGCAGTTAAGAAAAATTCCAAAATCCATATTTGTTTTGATTTTGAGCTTTTTTGGACACTTTTGGTTCAGTCGATTGTAATCAAAAGGAAGGTGCACAACTAGATGTTATAACAGTCTTGAATCCAAAATTTTAACATCCTATGACTAATCGTTTTTGAGTTATGTGAGATACATTTTTAAGTACACACGTCATGCCGAACTAGTCAAAATAGATATTTCTGTTGAAATCTGAAAACAGAAATTTTTCGCGATTACAATACTTCGTACAAGGAAGCAACAAACTACTTCTTATTTCATAAAAAGCATCTGCTAGTATGTATATATATATATATATATATATACTAGCAGATGCTTTTATATTTTTTTTTTTTTGTAAAAGAAAATTGTGAATCTATTTTTGTCGCATTTTGATGTGACAAGATTACTACGGTTTTCACCTACTTATTTATTGTACTATAGATCTTATTAAAACAGTTGTCTAGTCTGAGCTAAACATTTCTTTTAATTATTTGACAACTTCAATTAATAGTTAGTACTTAAGTTTAAGAAAAATTATCTTACTTATTTATCGTTACGAATGTTGAAAAATTATATGTACGAATGACGTATCTGTGTGTCGATCAACCATAATACGATTTTAAGCGAATGAATACCGTTATGAACAGTGTATATTTAACCTATAATCCTATTTCAGTTAAAACGGTAACCGTCTACTTAGCATTTTCTTGTTTCTAATTAGATTCCGAGTATATGAGTTCGTAAAATAAAGAAACTTTTTTCGATTTCTGATTCATCTTATTTAGATTTAATAGAAAAGATCAGCGTTACTGAAATTATAAAAAGAATAGTCTATTACTCAGATACTTCCCGGTTATTTATGCGATGTTATACGTAAAAAAAATTAACTTGTATATAACTATTAAAAAAAACCTGTCTTGATCCTTACCGATTAACAAACTTTGTTTCTAAGAAAGTACATTAGCACTAGAACTAAATTTATTTGTTGTAGAGTGTCGTTTTGCTACGCTGTTTCGTCTTTAACTGTTAATGTTTGCGTCTCAGGAAGAAAGAAAATGCGGCTAGTTATAACTGTACTTCTTAGGTTAGTTAAATCTCTTTAGTGCTGCTTAAGATTTTCCCAAAGTAATGAAATAGGACCGTCATTCTCATGTGCAGTGTACGCATCTATCATTTATGTAAATTACATAATTAGAAACTTTAGCGGCACAAGAATGACGGGGATTCCTTTCAGTAAAGACACTGCCTTTAAAAGATGTTAAAATACAAATATTTACGCCTACATTAACCGATGTAGTTCTGTTTATATTATTTATTTTTGTTCGGTAAATAATTAAATTTAATTCGCTTTCGTTTTTAACGAGTTAGCAGTGCTATTTATTTATAGTTAGTGACCAACTTATCCTACATTGTTTCTTTTATCGATTATTATTATTATCGAAACGTGAACTTTCGTTTTCTTTTAATAGGTGTTTAATTTAATGATTCCGATACACTTGTCATAGATTTGTGATTTGAAATAAGAAATAAAAGTTACTATTATTTCGTTAAAAAAGGTACTTAATACTTACGGTAATTTATCTGCATATTTGTCTTTCGAATTTGCTGAACTGTTTCTTTTAGCCGGAAAAATACGATAAACAGTTCGGTCAAAAGAAGCGGTTGTTTACGATTGAAATTTTAATTACGCTTTTACGAAAATGACTTAACATTTCGTTCGCTTTAATTGTTGTCTCTAATTGTTTTGTTAAATGTAGCTCGAACGTATAAATTAAAGAGAGGAGTTAAGAGTCCTCGTTTAACCTTTTAATTTATTTTCTTTTTAAAGTTATACGGGCACACTTATCTTTTTATAGTTTTACCTATTAATTTTTGTAACAAAAAATTGTAAATTTTGTAATAAAAATCCTGAGAATAAGCTACTGAAAAACAGTGCGTAAGTATCTTTTGTTAAGAAATCGGCAGGGTCCCTGGTAAATATTTGAAAATAAAAAAAAATCTAGATTTTAATCGGGGTTAAAAAAATGGTTTTGTCATTATTTCGATATGCACGAAATGAAAAATGAAAAAATCTAAATAATCTAATTTTCTTTAGATTTTTATAAAATGTTAGAAATGTGCATGTTAAAATATATGCTAAACAATTATTAATTTTGAGTATCATATGTAGATTCTCTCTCTCTATGAATCATGAGACCTTGCCGATGATGGGGGGGGCTTGTGTGCTCAGTGATACAGAGTAGCTGGACCGAAGGTGCAACCATGTCGGAGAGGTACTTGTTGAGTCAGACAGGAATGATTCCTGAAAGAGGGCAGTAGCTCTTTCAGTAGTTGTTGAGGGCGTAGGTCAGAAGGACTTAAACGGCCATAGCAACATCACTCAATCT
>JAAAKQ030496373.1:0-20862 GCA_010016005.3 Zanna intricata | reverse complement strand
TCAATTAAGGATTCCAAATTTTTGTACAGAAATTTATTAGGCAATAATCTGTACTGATTTTCATGTTTATATTTTTTTTTTTATGCAAGTTCTAAGAATCCTACGTTCGATAAATTATATTACCTTACCCAAATTATATTATAAAATATTTTACATCTGACTGATAATTTGTTTTCTGAATATTTGTATTTAATATTCATTTTATCTTTCTTATTACTTATGTATATAATTTATGACAAACCTTCATAACTCGTTTATTGAAACATATCTGTAATATCTTTACTAAATATTTATTTAATTTCATTTGGTTTAACTAAAACTTTCCAGTCATCATATTATACATCAATCATTTTTATACAAAATTGTTAACCATATTTTTAATTAACTAAATATTAAAATATCTTTTAATTAATTAAATTACATCCAGGTCATACCTAGCAGGCAAAATAAAACTGATTCAGTCATTATTCTAAATATTAAAAAGATATCATAATTATATCGAATTAAATTCTCTCTTACAACTAAAACAAAAGCTTTAAAAATAAAAATGAAGTCAATAAAATGGTATATTGTTAATTAGAAAAGTAAATACATCTTTTTTTTATTTTGATACTGCTAATGATGAGTATTAAATGATTAATGTGTAAAAGGTTTATTAACTGATAATCATTATTACTAAATTTCAGTGTATTCAGTGTTCTTCATATAAATGCAATATCAGCGCTTTGCCTTAATCACTTATTTCCTCTAAAACTATTTAGTTATTTGTGAAAGCCCTTGTTCTTACCTATGTAATCCACACACAAGAGACTCTGGAAACAAGTCATTTTTAACAAAGGATTGTGTCAATATTAAATGATGATTCAGGAATGAAAAAGTAAATTGGGTTATATGTAAGTGTTATAATTTACTGTATTTTTGTTTAAATTTAATAAAATTATTCCAGAAACATTTAAAACTTTATTCATTAAAATAAAATTTAACATTTTTCTTCTTATTATTTTAATTGATGTAATAGTATTACTATTTTTAATTGTTCCATAAATTAATTTATCATATAGGATCAGAGATTGTATTGGAAATAAGAAACAAAAATTTCATAGCATATGAAAAATGACCTGATGAAAATGCCTAATGAGAATTGGACTTGAGTCTCCAGAAGAAAGATCAAGACTACCACTCCACTGTGGAGATTTGACAGTCCAGTTATTTTTTACTATTAAATTTATCCACCACTTCCCTTTTTTGATTTTATCTAAGAGAATTCTCCTAGAAATGCGATCACTGTCTTCTTGAGGCACTGGGCTGTCTTATTTCAGCCTCTGAGCCTGGTTCAGATAATTTTGAAATCCAACCTCCTAAATGAATAATAGCTTTCATCTTTCCTGTAGGTTCCACTCACATTGCAACTCTTCTTCATGATTGCTTCTTTCAAGAGTAGGTACTTCCTAAGACACCCAAATCAAAAAAGATTATCAACTACATGGAAAACTTAACCCTTAGTTTAACCTTGCGACTGGACGATCTTTAGAATGGAATATACATAAGATTGCCATTTGGAACAGCACAATAACACAAAAGATGGAGGAGACCACTATATAATTGTTAAGTGCAGAAGATGATGCTGTAGTATTTTTGTGCAACTACATTATCTATACTTGTAATTTTCACTAAAAGACTTTTAATAAAACCGTTACAGCTAATTACTGCCCTTTATTACTGGTGTTTTTTTTTTATTATTATTATTACATACCAGAATTCTGATCTATCTAATAAGAGCTGCAATTAAGGATATTGCTTGATTCATTTTGGGACAGAAATTAAAAAGATTTCCTCAGTTCCTGTTACTCTTTATTCTCTAAGTACTTACTGCCACATAAATTTCAACATTGTAGCCTTACCTAACAAGATTCTGGTTTTTTGAATTCATTTACATAAGTTACTGCAACACCAATTTGCCAATCTCTATGGTAGACTAGTAGTATCTTTGCCTTTCATCTGAAGAGCAGGCCTTTAAATCCCAGTTAAGCATGGCATTTTTCATACACTACAAAATTTCCATTTCACATTCTCATGGTGCAAGCTTTAAGCTTACGTGGTGAATTAATCATTAGAAAAAAAAATGGACCAGATACATACTTAAGAGACTTTCTTCTAAATACATCTTTTTCTTTCCTTTTCAACTGAAAAGAACTCTTTTCTTAAATATTTTCATTCTGAAATAATAATAACGTTCTGAAACACAATGTAGTTACATTAAGTTGTAAATACATTTTACATTATCTATTTTCCTCTCCCTTATTAAGTTAATTGTTGGATAAGAATGTCTATATAAAAAAAAATTAAAAAACATTAATCCTTCAGAAAACCAAACATAACAAAAATGTTAAAAATAAACTAACGCCAATATATTTTACGACTAGTCACAAAGATACTTCAATAGCGCATTTTCATATCACTAATGTATTTTTATATCTATTATATGGAAATGTATAAAGTCAACCACAAATCTCACAAAATTTAATTATTTACTAATCTTGAATCATTTTAATAAGTCATTAACCATAGTATGGTTGTAAATTACTAGCTTATCTTAAGTAAATAATATGTTGAAGTAAAGGACATATTATTAACATTAAAGTCTGAATCATGTTTTTTTTTATTTAAATTTTATGTTTATTCTAATTTAAATATTTTTCTTCTTCATCCCTTTATCTTGTACCATCATAAACTAACGACCATCTTTAAAATGTTTAATTTATTTTGATCCAAAGATAGTGTTTTCAACTGCTGCCAATCCTTTCCTTTCCAATCCAGTAGCGTATTCCTCTTATTCCATCCTGGGTCTCCCATATTTATGCTCCTTCCTCCATATTTAAAATATACTATCTCTCTTTTTTTCCTATCCAAACTATCCTAAAACACATCTTTTGATTACCTTCACTTTTGGTGTTAATCCAGCTCCTATCTGATGTAAATATTTCTTCTAATAATTGGCCACACTTTTATTACATACTTCATTTTTAAGGATAATCACTGATTTCCTATTTATCTTTAATTGCCCAAGTTTCACCTCCATACAAAATGTTCACTTGATCTATATACTTATAATTTGACATTCCTACTAACTTATCTCTTCCCGACAAACACATTACATAAGCTGTAATGGTTAGGTTTATGTTTCTAAATTTATTAATCACCTCTTCATCTATTTTTGTTCATCTATATCTTAACTGATTTTTGTTGCCAAATATTCATAACTTGACTCTTGTTTGAGTGCCATGACCTTTTGCATTACATTTATCTTTTCATTCTTACTTTAGTCTTGGTTTATAACAATACAAGAGTAAATTACTTTACTCTTCCTAATATTAATTTTCATTCCTTTATCTTCCAGCACACTACCCCGATTCAATATTGTTCTCTCAAGATCACATGGATAATTTTCTTCAATTTGAATCTTATGTAAGAATAGTCTTAAATTTTATTTTCCAACTTTGTTAAACAAAATTTTCTTACATCCTCCATTGTTTTTCAGCAGAATCCATGGAAGTTAAAATAATTATCCCCCTTTATCATTATTTTTTCTAGTCTGAATATCCCTCCCTTTTTACCACAAGTATACCATTTACTCCCCTGAAAATACTCTCTATGACATATATTACTTTTCTTAGAGCTTCAATATCTTCCAATTCACTGATACTCCCCTCTTATCACTCTTATTTGGTCGAAATAAAAGGCTACAGCCAGAACTAAATATGTCTAATAAGTACACTTACTTCTGTTATTTGATCTCAATTCTTTACATATAAATACAGTCTTGAATTCAGTCAATTCAAAAACTACTTGCTTCCTTTCAGTCCTTTCCTCAACATTCTTTCTTAGTCATCTTTCCCTTACCCTTGTATGAAGTTTACATACTACTTACTAATGGTAGGCTTATAGCAGAATAGCTTTTTGTGTGCCTTTCCTGAGGTTAGGTAGTATAATATTATTCTTCCAATCCTTAGGTATAACTTTCTTTTTCCAAGTGTCCCAGAATATTTTCTATACTCATACCATAACTAATTTTTCCCCATAATTAATCACCTTTAAAGTTATATTAACAGGACCTTACAAATCCTTCTCAAATCTCATTCTTTGAACAGCCTCCATTACATAACTATCTTTTATGATAATCTCTCAAAGACATTAAGCATCTGTATCAACTACATTGAAAACTATAACATCAGTTGACAATACAGGTTTCAGTGTAGCTTATTGTAGGACACCTTAGTTCAGTGTATAGTTTTCAGCTTTGACACTAAGTAGAACACTGCCATGCTTCTAGTTGCATTCACTGAAAACTCCCTCATATATCTTCTTTACAATTCCACTACATCTAATATATCTGTTGGAATCTCAGCATTTTCATCTCATGCACTCTATATGTTTTTTGCTCTCTTAAATCCGTAATTGTGGTCCAACATCATGCCATTATTTCTGTCCCTCCCAAGGCTCTGTAATCCTCCCAAAGCTTTATCTTAGCTTCACCTCTCCTTTAACTATATATCTTGCTTCTGTACAAGCAAGCAAGACTTTCAAAACTTCCTATAAAACATTTTCTTTAATTATTTGCTATTTTGCAGCTGAATGTTTGATGCTTGATAGTTTTATTTTAATTTTTTCTTACTTCTCAAGTTAAGTGCTTTTCATATTGTTTCCATAATTAAAATTTTATATAGTGTTCTGTGAACTTAATTCTGCACTGTGATAAGTGTGCATCTAAAATAAAACTTTTTGAACAAACAATCAGTCATGCTGATATATTTTTGTCTTTATCTCATACTATGTGATAAATACCTTTATAGAGAAAGATTGTATTTCCAATTAAAAACTAATTATATACATTCTGTCTCCAATCCATTTCTTTTCTCAGCTCCACATGACCCTCTACAACTTTGTTCTTCTTCCACAGTCTATATAAATGCTAAACTGACACTCACTTCATCTATGATAAATATGTATTCATTTGTTCAATGTTCTTTGTAATTTATTGTAAAACGTTTATTTTTCCATATCCTCTGTATTACTTTCCTTTTAACTTAACATCAACCCATGTAATTTTTTAATTCATTGGTTCCCAGTAAATAAAAGTAACTCTGTTGGCCAATTTAAAACAATGCCCACTCCATTATTTTTTCTTTTACCTTTATTTACCTTTGAATATTTTAAAATATAATCTTTAAATATGTGCAATACCTCATGACCTCTTTTTGTTTTATTAACTCCAGGAAAGGAATTTTGTACTTTTTCATTTTCTCTAATAACTCTTTATCAATTAAAAATGTAATATTCCAAACATCATGGTATTTCTTGTTTTCAGCTCTTTCTTAATCAACCAGCCTCTCTTTTCATTGTTTTTATTTACCTGAATATTTCTCTGACATTACTTCATATTGGTTATTGACCTTGTAATGAAGGTGAATTGGAATTGACCTTATAATGAGTACCCCTCACAGCCTCCTAGAACTTAGTAACTCCTCCTAGAACTTATAATACATAATTTCCACTACCTGTGATAGTCAAGTTGTTATAGAACTAACATGGATGCACTCAACCTAGATCTATAAAAGTGAAGAACAAGATTTCAGCTCTTAATCTGTTCACCAATACAGTTTCCTGATGGGGTTGGGTTACATTAACTGTAACTGAAATAACCAACTTAGCTGGGGAAACTGTTACAGGATAAGAGTAAAAGTTGAAATAACTGAAGTGAATTCCCTTTATTAAATTCATATATTAAACGATGTAGCTGATTGGTATCACCATTTCAATTTGCCAAGCTTATTTGTTTAACATTAAGAATTTGATATAATGAGAATTATAAAAGTGATTGTAAGAATAAAAATGATTAAAAGAGTTCAAGAATGGGATAAAATATAAATTCTAATTGAAATTACATAAAGAATTTTAGAATAACTATTATTTGAAATCTGTGAAGGAGAAAATCAAAAGTGCGTGTGTTCAAATATCTTGATTGATATGATGTACCTTCTTCCTATCTACTCTGTGACAGTGTCTTAGCTTCAATATACTTCTTCATCCAGAAATATTGGTCTACACAGACATATCATTATATTATTTTTCTACTGCTTCATGTGTTCTATACCTTCTGCACCTGGTTATTACTTACAAAAATGAAAACCATTAATCCTAAATCTCTTAATATACAACTTACATACTTTGCACTTCTTTTTACAAGATTCTAAAATACATACTCTTCACATTCTCATTATAAAATATCTTCATTTAAAACTTTAGCAATTTGCCTTATTTTTAATGTTCTCTTGAAATGCCACATTCAAACATTTTTAGCGAATACTACATTATTCTTTGATTACTAAAATTTTTTTCAAGTTATGAAGTAAAAAAAAAATATATTTACCTATAATCTATTCCATATAATACTAAAAGATTCATAATTTTTATTATCTCTACTATCAACTTTATTTTTGGATCATTAAGTCACCATATAAGCCCAAAGCTTGTGCATGGGAATATGAAATGGAAATTTTGTAGTGTATGAAAAATGTCATTCCTGACTGGGATTTGAACCAATAACCTCTAAATGAAAGGCTGAGATCCTATTATTCTACCATGGATATTGGCTGGTAAGATATTAACTAAATAGATAATCCATTGAATTACAACTACTTGTATCCAAGAAATTACTTGTACTCGTATCCAGAAATTAGAATTTTTTTCTGTTACATGATTACATTATATAATGAACACACCTTGAGTCATATCAGTAATTAAATAATAGAAATTATTAGTTTTATAAAGTAGTTTCTATACAGTTAAAAAGTATGATAATTAAAAAATTGTTTGTGAGAGAAAAAGATTCTTTTATTACCTATTCATTATAAATTTATATATACTTTATAACTTCATAAATACTTGTTTTGTATGCCTCTCAAAGTACTTTCTATACTTCATAGTAGGATAGTGGTGATTAGTGATGATCAGACTAACCTTCAAGCTTACATTTAAATCATTTTTGATTTATATATGATATTTTGGATACCAGTTATTGTTTACAAATTTATTTAATAAATTAAATATTAATTAACTATAATTAATAATTATTATTATTTTTTTTTTATTAATAAATTAATTTTATTTTTAATATTTTTTAGTTATTTTTTTTTTTATAATGTAATAAGTGGATTAAAAATAGTACGAATATTTCAACTATTAATACATATAATGATATTTTAATGTACTATTATTTTCATGAATGAAGAAAAGGAATGGGTGGTATTATCAACTAATAAGTAATTTTGTATGACTTTTTAATGGCAGAAAACATATATATTAATGAAAAATACTGTAAAACAGAACATAAGAAAATTTACTTCACAAATATACATTTAAAGTTAAAATAACTAAACAAGCAAACGTGTAGGAAATACAGGTAAAAACCATCTTTCTTTATAAAAGTAGAAGTTGAACCTTAAAAAATAGTAAATACTGGAAAGTTAAATGGAAGTTAAATATAGCTATTTATATAAATAAAAAAAAAAAATTGACACAACTTAATTGTTGTTTTTTTTCATCTAGAATATTAGAACAAGACACTTACTTTTACTTTGAAGTTGGTAATTGTTTCTAATATCATTTACTAGTGAATGATTTTATTTTTTTATTATTTTTTTTTTTTTTACTAACATAAGAAAAAGAAAACTTTTTTATAGATATAACAGTTTGTTTTATGGATTTTGAACTTTTTCAAATTACAGAACAAATACTAAAGTTAATTAATCAGCTAATCACTTAATTACAACTTTTTTAATTTATGAATAAAATTTTTTACTCCTAAATCAATACTGTTATAGAAATATCTGTATAATACAAATATGGGTCTGGTAAAGGAATAAATTTCTTTTACAGAATTAAAAACTGAAATATTTTCATCTTCACTATTTACAGTATGGTATTTATTTATTTATTATTATTTATTTATTATTTATTTTTCTCTATTTATTTTATAATTTATTATCTATTACTTATTATGTATTTATTTTATATTTCTGGTATTTATTTTTCTGATACTATTTGCCTATACAGCATGTTTGTTATAAGAGAATTTTTTGTTAATGTAAATTTATCGAAAATTAATATCAAAGCAAATATCAAAACAATGACATCAGTGATTACAATCGGATTGACAGGTTTTACCAGCATGTAGAGAAAATCTAGAAACACTATTAGAACTTGTTTTACAAATAAATGGAAAATACTGTCAGCAGTTAATCAGTGAAGTAACATCAATGTACCATCAATTTAAATATCAGCAATATTTATATAACAATTACAAATTTCTTGAACCTTAGTGAAATTGTTATCAGCTTGAACATCAATTGAAGTAGTTTTTTTTTTAATAAAAGAAAACTGTAAAAAAAATAAAAATCCAATTTCTATTAAAAAGTAGCATCAACAAATTCCAAAATGATTAAAAATGTTATTTATGTAAAAAAAATACATTTTTTCTAAAATTTTCATCAGGTTTTTCTAAAATATTAAAATTATGATCTGCATTATACTTTTGTAATTTTATTATTATCATGAATAAAGAAAATAAATGGGTAGCATTATTAGTTAATACCATCCATTGATAATAGTTAAGTACATTTGTCATTCTTTATTCATATTTTAAATAATTAGAAAATAAATTCTGTATCAGATTAAGCCAGGAGTTTTCTACAATCAAAATTATTTAATATTATGCAAAGGATTATTATGTGCTTTTCTTCTGCATTTTTTCAATCAGCAATATTAACATAATTTACAAACAACAATTTAAATATAAATTTATTTTTTAGTGAAAAGCATGTATTTGTTTAATACTTGATTCACAATTATTTTATTTTAATTATTTTATCAATATTAGTTAATGACATAATTTTTTTACTAAAATAAGGAAAAGAAAACATTTTTTACAGATGTAACAGTTTGCTTTATAGATTTTGAACAATTTTTTGGAACTTTTTCAAACTGCAGTAGAATTTATCTTCTTTTTATTTTTCAGAAGAGTGCCTGTTCTTCTGCATCCCTGAATATAACAGTAGTTCTAACACAGGAATGTCTGGAACTGGTAAAGTGTGCTTAATGAATATTTTTTTTTTTTACTAAAAAGGCTATTCTATTTATTAGGTTTATGTATAGTCCAAATCCAGTTTTACTAGTGCTCTTATAGAATAGAATCAGCTATTTAAAAAAGATAATTAGCGTAATGGTAAAGTATATAGGTACAGAAACCATAGAGGCATATATATATAGAGCAGTGAAATAGTAGACAAAATAAATGGTTGTTATTTTATTAGTAACATTATAAATTTCCTGCTTTTTGATTTGATAACACAAATGTTTCCTGCAGATGTCAAATCTGATTATAAATATACAAAAGTGATGAAAACTTCATTTTTTATTAAAACTTTTCATAACTTGTAAAAGTTATTTCTTGTTGACGATAATAAGAGAAGACAACCATCTCACCATATATTTTTTCATCTACAATACCTCTGAAATAAAAAAATAAAAAGTAGCCATATAATTAATCTCATTGTAATAGACCTATGAGCTAAATCAAACTACACACATATTCCTCTTCAAAAATTAGTGGCATACATTATAATAATAAAATCCTTAGGATTTATATCTAAGCTTGTCCTTAGGATTTATATCTAAGCTTGTGGTTTATCCTAAAAAGTGAAAATAGATGTTGATCAATCATCCAGACAAGACATGTTAACCAAATTTATAGTATGCAGTGTACTCAATTTCTAAATATACAGTAGAATAAATAAATGCTTGGCTTTATGTTGTTATTAAATAGATCATGCACCACTTTTAATTGACCACAGTTATTCCCCAATCACATCAACAAAAACAGTTAAAATTTTTTTTTATTGTTTTCCAAACAATTACAACTTCTAACACACTGCCAACCTTCATACAGAATAGCAACACATCTGTCTTTCTTCCAGAAATTTCTGGATTCAACTTTCAGTCAGATTTGGCCTTTTTTTTCACATGGGACAGAATTTAGTTCTTATCATAAAAAAGAAGTAGGATAGCTATAATTGTTATATAGACCCATAGATATTAAAGAAAGGGTAAAAAGTAAAATCATCAAAATTGAATTAAGCTTCATATTACTTTATACAGAAATAACTATTACTTTCAAATTAGATAGCTAGCCCTTTATAAATTAAATAATTCAAAAAGAAGTTTGAGATGCTTATTTTCTTTGTAATAAAATAAAAAAGTAAGTTAGTAAAAAAATTAATTTGGATCATGATAAAACTTTAACCAGATCAAGATATTTGATGCAATTCTAGGTAATATATTTCATGATGTTTAAAACAATCCTTTTAAAAATGATTGAATTAACAGTCTGGGAAATATGTAAGATTAGATTGTAGGATTAGAAGGCCTAATTTTATTTGGCAGGTACCTCAACTGTTACTCTGAGTTTTCATGTAACCTCTAGATAAGAAACAGAGACCCCAAATAATTATGTTATACTTTTAATCGCACACAGAGACAATTCTGCACCTCTTGGTATTTGTTACAATTCCACACCTATCAGACTGGAGCATACACAGATTAATAGAAGTTTAATTTTCATCTATTAGTTGAAAAAGCCTTATAAGTAAGGAACTCTGGTTAGCCCTACTAGACTACTGTGGTCTGCAAATTGCCACTATACATCCCAAACAAGCTAACAAGCAAAATTGCCATTCACTATACTAAATTTTTCCTAGAAAGGAGATTACTCTGCTGGCTCTGTTAAGAAGTACTAGCATCATGTCATACACAACAGTTAATATAGTGTCAATAGTACCTGCATAAGAAAAAAGGGTCAAGATGAAGAGATATGTAAGAAGGAAAGTAAAAGTTGAAAATGATCAATTCACTAAGGAACTAACTGTCTTAGGATGTTACAAAAGTGCCATCTGTTCCAGGATCATACCAAAATATGATTCCATAGCAAAATCACTGATTAAATCTTCAGAAACACTTTTGCTGCTGATTAGTTAATTAAATTTGTGTGACACGGGTGTGTGCATTAATTTCAAAGAAAAAATTAAGGTTTATGTCTTCTGCACATAAAAGACTTACATTATTTGTATCATGTTTTAAGAATTTTCACAAGGCAACAAGAAAATATTGTCCTCTAAAAGTTAGTTATTCATTCATCTCATCCTCTAAAGATATACCTTAACGGTGGTTCCGGAGATTAAATAAAAAAAGAAAAGAAAAAAAAAGAGTTAGTTATATCAATTAAGATTCAGTAATGCCTAAAATCTATGGAGAAGTCAAATTTTTCTATTCTTAATTTTAATTTCACAGTCCACAATAAACTAGATTATTTTGTAGTCACTTTACAGGTTTGACATACTTCCACATGATTTTTACTCTGCATTCATCTTTTAAACTTAATTTATCTTTATATCCAATTATCTGTTATACAATATAATTTTTGTCTCCTCTTGTACATTTTACCTTATTCCCTTTCTTTCATTCACAAAAACTGTTGCTACTTTCATTCAGGGTCTATTTCTTGGATCTATTTTGTTTCATTTTTGAGTCTGTTTTCTCAAGGTGCAAGCTCTCTAAAAACAAAATCTCTTGATTTCTAATGATGATAGTTGAATTAAATATTTATATATATATATAGACAAAATCGGTTCAAAGTAGAAACAGTAGATAGATATAATTGACAGGATTCATAACATAAGCCATAGTTGTGGTTCTACATCAGCTAAAAATGTGTGGAAAAAGTTACTATTACTGTAATACACATTTTAATTGTGTTGAAAATCTTCACTACTATTATTTTATAAATAGTATTGTATACTAAAATAAAAGAAAGTTTATCTTAATATATTAACAAAATAACAAATGATATAAAAACATGTTAACAAATTGATAATCAAAAAAAAAAAATGTCAAATATATAAATAAATAATATTGCCTTGTCCTTAAAATTCAGACATTTTTAAAAAAAAAGAAAATATGACCTTCATATTCTCTTTTGACCTTCAAATTCTAAAGAATATTCTAAAGAATTCTAAAGAATATGACCTTCAAATTCTTGTGATTTTGTTTATAGTCATGGTATTCTTAGAGACTGAATAAATCATTAACTTATTTTGTTACCAAAATTTATCATAAAAGATGAACTTTATTATACAATAAAATAAATTAACAAAAAAAATGTTTCTCTAAGTTTCATTCAACAGCAATCAAAAATATCATTTTTATTTAAAGCACACATTAACATTTTTAAATTCAATATCAAATTTAAATATAAACTACATGAAAATAATACAAATAGACAACTTCTATAAACTATGTGAAAATAATATATAGACCTCTATAAGTAGAAACTAAAAAACAAACCCCCACAAATTCTCTAATAGTCTGCTTCTAAGGCTCTGGAATTCTTTGGTTTGGCTGAATGGTTTATAGTTTAATTGGATAATTTGATACAATGTAATTATGAATATAAGTAAAAGTTTTCTTTTTGATGCCTGAGCATATTCTGAGGTTGTTAGTTAATTTCAAACGAGAAGCAGAGTTGTGCAGGTTGAACTATCAGCATAAGATTGTTGATAAAAAAGTATTGCTTCTGTTTAAAATAAGAAGGACCCAATCTCTCAAATTCCTGTTTGAATGTAACGAATGAGTCAAGGAGGAGGACCTATCCTATCCTCATCTCAGTAAGGACAGGATAGTCCTTATTGAGTTGAGGACAGGATAGGTATCAGCTTTGCTACTGGAGACGTCTCAAAGTCCCTAAGCAAATGATTCTGTGAGTTTGGTTGTTCATCTCATGCCTCGTTTTGGTAGATTATCTTCTCACCTTCCTCTTGTTTTCCTTATCCTTCATTCCTTCATCAAAGGATTAGGCACTGTTGGCACGAACAGACCCTTGGAGTTATGCTAAGGATCATTTTCTTTTCTAGTACGATCTGTGAGATACAGCATACTTAAAGATTTATTGTCTGGCTGCACAATTAGAAAGAAAATTAGAAAATATTATGAGGACTGGAAAAGAATTTCTCCAGTCTCGTAAGAAACTGATTTATCCAGAAGGATAAATTAGTCTGTATATTCAGTCTGATGAAATTAAGTATTAACTAATTAAAAATATCCAACTTTTTTGTCATTGAAATTTTTTATGTACGAGAGATGATCAGAAGTTAAGTTACATCCCTTCTATGAAAGGAACACATATTTAGAAGACTTTTTTCTTTTTTATTGAACAAAAACTACTTTTTATCTATTTTTCAACATAATCACAAAGTTTTTCTAAACACTTTTCATACCCTGTGACAAGTTTTTCATCTCTACTTTCATAAAAATTCCATCCAGTTCCTTCAACCATTTAAGGACCGCTTCATTCAATTCATCATCTAGCAAAACACTTCCCTCCCAGATCTCTCTTGAGAGGACCAAACAGGTGGTAGTCAGGGCAAAACAGAAAAAGAGACAGGGGTCAGGGCTGTAAGAGAGATGAGACCACACTTCTTACTTGAATTGTTACAGTAACACCTTTTCACATGAGTTGAATGAGAATTAGCATTGTTGTGAAGAAAAACAACCACATTACACAATCTTCTGGGTCTTTTATATTTAATGGCTGTACGCAATTTTTTTAAAGTTTCACAGTAAGATTTGACATTGATTGTTGTTCCTCAAGGCATAAATTCACTGTAAACAACACCCTCAGAATCAAAAAAGACTTTCAGCATAACCTTTCGAACTTGTGGGGATGTTTTCGATTTTTTTTGGCTGCAGTGAATCTTTGTATCTCCATTTATTTGATGCTCGTTTAGTCTCAGGAATGTAATGAAGCACCCTGCTCTCATCCCCTGCAGTGATTTGTTTCAAAAACTGTGGACCAGTCCTGGAATAATGTTGAAAAAAAGAAAGAGCAGATGCAAAACATTAATGTTTGTGGTTGTAGGTCAACAGATGTACCACCCATCATGCACACATCTTACAGTAACCAAACTGATAATGAATAATCGCAAACACACTACCGTAACTGATGTATTCAAGCATTCCACATTCCACATTACCCATCATATTTGTAGTTGAAGGATCCCCAGCACACAATTCATCAATCACATTTGTTTTTGTTTCTGAACATTTGACACCGTTTTGTGCCAAAACACCCATCCATACCATTCAGTGTTCACACATTTATTAAAATACTTCCAAAATTCTTCAAGTAGGACATGTTAAATCCATCAAGTGATTTATTTAATATCACCTTTTCCAGATCTTTCATTTCATTTTGTATATTCAAATTACATTAATTGGAAAGTTTAATAAAACAAAATGTTTTCATTATAAATTCAAAACTGAATTGATAACTAAAAATCCAAAAAGCAAAATATAATTGTTAACTGAGTAAACAGGATTTGAATATGTGTTTAATATTTTTGAAAATCTTTGTTACATTCTCTATTATTGTTATTGCTTATGAAAGCAATTTCAAAATTCGCTGTTTCAAATATCCCAGGGTTTATAAAATTGCCATATTTGCTTATTTTTTTTTATTTTGAAATTGAACTGAGATAATTCAGCCCAAGAAAGGATTTTGAATTCAGCTGATTTTAATTTTTAAGTCTATTTAAAACACAGAATTCAAAACGTTGAAACAAGCTTCCAAGATGTCTTTTTCAGAACTACTGATCAGCTTTTTCATTTACAGTGTTGCTGTTATTAAAGTTACTTAGCTTTAAGTGCTTAGGAAATCATTAACGTCTAATAATATAATTTATTATAATTTTATCAAGCACCAGTTGGTATGATTATATAATGATAAATCATTAAATCCATTTACCAACAATTTTATATTTAGTTCTAACGCTTTCAGAGTTGAACTATTACATCTTCAGGAACTTAAGACTAAAATTTTTAAAATGTTTTAAAATAAAACTGAAGATGGAATAGTTAATTTTGAAAGTGCTAGAACTAAACATATGAGTATAATTGTTAGTAAGTGGATTTAATTATTTATCATTATATAATTTATTATCAAATTTTTTTAGATCAGTTGTTGCATTTAAAATGCTCTTTTTTTTTCGAAAGTAAAATTGTTTATTGTGATTAATATCTTTATACATTAATTATTTGTAGTGTGTATTCGTTTGTCATATTTATGAGTGATTGTACACCCATATAGTGATTGAAGGTATAACCATATACAAGTATATTTAATATAGCACTAAATTTAATTTATAAACATCATAGTTGTGCTTTGTTTGTTTGTCATATCATCCGAGATGATATTTTCTTTATGATTTGAAAGAAGTCATCTAAATTTTCTTTCCCCAAAACATTGTAAGAATCTTGGCTTGTGTATGTCAGCATCATCATGAATTATTTTTATGACTAGTTTTGCTTTTGACTTTATTCATTTAAAAGTGAGCTAGTTTTTAACTCTGAATTTGATGAGATCTGTTCAGTTGAGTGATTTTTTTTTTATCACATTAATTCTCTAAAAATGTTTAGACCACATTTTATCTTATTAACAAACTGATGTTTTTACTTATTTTAAGCAAAGCAATTCAACATTTTAAATTATTTGAATTTATATACATTTTTCTTTTGATAATAAAAATGTAATAGACTTTATAATTTAATTTTTATTAAATTAATTTGCATAAATTAATAACACATTAATATTTTTAAATCTGCGATAGAGTATTAACATGGTTAAACAGTATTTGTGGAATATTTGCCAAAAAAACAAAAAGCTTTGTCAAATTTATGAAAATTTGTAAAAATTCCTTTTTTTTTAAAACTGAAAATCTATCAACTACAACAGTTGATTGAAACTTCCTCACACAGCACACATGCAAGTAGTATGAGTTTGTATTGATCTTCGTGCTTCTCTGCCAGAACAATAATCCATCTTCATCCTGTGTGTTAAAAGAGTTTCATAAATTTTGATTAGAAGTACATGATTGCACTGTCTTTGGAACCAATCCAAGAACTCAATTTCTTTTTCAGGAACTATACAACTAGCCTAACAAATGAATATCCTGTTATTAAAGTCAAGCTTTTAATTCCTCTTCAAAAAAATTCATGATCTTACATACATCATTTCATCACACAATTTATAAGTATACTGTTGTGTGTTTTGTCTGTCTTGAAGAAAGTCACTATTTTGTGATGTAGTATATATTACAATGTACATAATATATATGTTTACATGTCTTATACTTTGCAGTATAATTATAGAATACCAGTTCAAAATAGTTTTGCTGTAAATCTGCTTTAAAAAATAGTGATTGTTTTGTAATAGCTCAATATGAATTTTAAAGGCAGTTCAATATTCATTGCGGTCATTCTGTTTTTATGCTCTCAAGATTTGAATTCAAAATTGTCAAACTATAACATTGAAAAACATTTTTGTGCATTACAAAAGAAAGGTGACAGTATAAAAACAGTGTACATGTATATAAAACTAAATAAATTTATACCTAAATTTTTAATGGCAATGAGAGAGATCATTTAACAGAGTTTATGCCACACTGCATTACTCAGACTGTCTGAAGTCAGTAGTTGGTAAATTTTCCTAAAGATCTATCACCTTTGGAAATTCAAGTTACTATTTCACTACATGGACAAGGCTAAGAAAATCAAGCTAATTTTCCCAGATATGTCGATAATGAAAGCCAAGAACTGGTAAACAACTCATTTTTGAGTGATGAATTTAATTTCCATTCATCAGGTTTGGTCAATAGATTAAATTTCAGTAAACAGTTTCTCATAAAAACAATGACACTTCATGCAAGATCACTATACAGTTTCAAAGTTAGTGTGTGGTACATATCTCTTCCTGTACAATTATTGAGCCTTGTTTTTAAAAAGGCTAGAGTAAGGTGTATCACTTTCATTAGAGCATGTTATGTTAATTTATTTTAGGTACAATCTCAATTCCTGAACCCACTTGTTATTCAGTATCATCTTTTTAAATAGATAGAACTGCAAGCCACACAATAATTAGTGTCCAAGATTGTTTTGTGAACTTTTTTTTAATCATGTTTCTAAAAAAATACAGAAATGTGCTGACACACGAAATGATCCAAAACTTTATTTTGTTAAAAAATATTTATTTGAAAGTAGTACAAAAAAGTAAACTACATGTTTACTATACACCTAGATTTAAATTCTGCTTATCACATGTTCAATATGACCATCATCATATCTAGCAACTTCTTCAACATGAACTTCTATGTTGTTAATAACTCGATGACACATATCCTTGATTATCTCATTGTCTCACAGCTGATCTTGATGATCAGCTCTCACAGTTCTATCACTGTATGAAGATGTTTAGGAAAAATCTTTTCCCCTTGAATTCCCCAAAGAAATAATCACTTGGATTCAAATCAGAATTGTTCAGAGCCAGTTCTATTCACACACAAAACGATTAGGAAATCGATTTGAAATGATATTTGCATTAAAAGTTTCATACAGAAAGTCTAAAACAACTTTAGCTATGTAGGGTCTGGCTTCATCCCGCATGAAACTTATTTATTAATCAAAATCCTTTTACAAAAAGCTGAGGAACAAAATTATTAAGCGTTATGTTTAGATAATGTTCACTGTTCACTGTCCAAAAAAGAATGGCCCTATTATCTCATGACTTAAGGTAACAGCCCGTACTGTAATTCTTGGAGCATGATGTTCCTTTTCATGAAGCATACATGGATTTTCAGAAGCCCAAAAATGAAAATTTTGTTTATTAACAACCCCATCAAGGTGAAAATGTGCCTGATCTGAAAACCAAATGTTTAACAATATGTCTTGGTACACAGCCATTCAGTAAATTCCATTCTTTGATGTTTGTGGCCAAAACCATTAATTTTGGTAAAACTGCTATTTTTTATGAATACAAATGCAAATCAGTTTTTAAAATTCACTGCACTGATCATCTAGAAATTCCAAGTTGTGCTGCTACTTTTTTTTGTTCATCCACTCGCACTTATTCTCAAATACTGAACCGTCACTATGAAATTTTTCTTAAAATCTGCATATTGTTTTAAATGAGGGCAACCACCAAATTGAAAAAGGGGAAAAAACCATCTTTGTGCAAGCACCACATTTTTGGTTTCATTTAAAAACAACAAACCATTCTTTACATGCCGTTCAACAGTCAGTCTTCCTTTGTCAGCATCTTGGAACAATACACAAACAGTACACTCAGAAAGAGAAGAAATTAATTTTCATGAACTGCTGTCACTTCTGCCAACATAAAACTTATTAATAATTATTAACCTAAACCATTATTGCCAAACGATCCAAAACAAATTTTGGATCATTTTGTGCGCCACTCTGTACATGTCTCATCAGGCACTCCTGACCTTACAGCTCAGTTTCTTCAATGGATTTGTTTATAAAGTATTTAAGGATTAAAAAATTGAATCCAATTAATTAAATTTCTTTGGGGATACTGCAAACACTGGTGAGAAAACTGTGAAGCACACTTCACAGTGTGTACACCAAAATAGTCATCTGGAGGATGTCATCTTTATGAAACTGGAATATTTCCCATGTAATTTAAATGTTTTTTATGTACAAAATTTGTTTATATTTTCAAAAATTAAATGAATGCATGATTATATTGTTAAGTAATTTACTTAATTTAAAAATAAATGTTAAGTGAAATTACTTAATTTATTTTGGACAGTATTACTAATAAATAATAAAAAGTAAAAATTATTATAAATAATAAATAAAAGTTGTAGATGTTAAAAATGTTGTTAGACTGTTCCTTAGTACAAATTTGATTTAGTAAAAATGTTTTTTTTTAGAATAAATAAAATTCACAACAATTAAAAGCAATATTATTAAAGCTAGTTGTAAGCTGTTATAGTGAACATTAATAACATTAATCTGGAACAATCCAGAGGAGAGGCTCTTCGGCACCCCAGAAAATGAGGTCGGAGGGTCTCAGTTAAGAGTGAGGAGACCCGATTGGGGGGTCTGGTACCAGGCCCAAGCCAGGGTAGGTTAATTTGCTGCCACGGCACTTTGCAGCGGCTTTGCTTAATGGTGGTCCCAGCTGCTGTATGGGGTGCTTAATGATGATACATAAGAAAAAAAAAAAAAATGGGAAAAAATTTAAAGATGTACTGAAAGTCTCAAATAATAAACTTGTTTATTATAACTTTGTTATAATAAATGTTCTAATAGTCCATGTTTTAATGTTTTTATATATTTTTTATAATAATGTTGTATATTTTGTTTAATAGGTTGTTTAAATAAATTTTCAGATTTTTAAATAGTATATATAAAAAAATGTACAATTTTCAGGATGGGGGCCTTCTATTACACCCCACTTAATGATACCCCTCCCATATTGTTATTATTTTACAATTTTTGTTTCTATTTTATTGTAGTTAAACTATAGTTAACATTGTTTATTTTATAAAACCTTTCTGATGTTATATTTCTTCCTAAATTTGGTACTTTATTTTTCTTGTTTTTTCCAATTTTTAAAATGTTTAAATGAAATGGGTTTTCAAGTAACGAAATGAATTGGAAAACGGTGAAGTTTGTTGCAGAATTTTGAATGGAACTTGATGAAAAGCTAATATATGAAGATATGAAGGTTTATTTCATCTAGTATATGAAAAAAAAGTATAAGTTGACAACACAGTAGGCTATTCCGTTACACACTTTTTCTGATGCATGGCTTACACACACAACTAAATATAAAGTATTTATAATTTTATTTAAATATAATATTTTTTGTACAGCTGTATGTCAGTACTATACTAGCGATCCTTGTGGTGTCAGGGGATACTATTGATGCAGTATACCCACTTAGCTACAAGTTTAGATTTTTTTGAGGTGGAGTATGATTTTGAAAAAAAATTTTTTTGCAAATATTATTATTTTTAATTGTTAACAAATGCCTAAGAAAAAATAAGACATTAATTAGGCACAATCTCAAGATTCTGAGGATGACCTTGCTTTACAGCGTTGCCCTTTTTAGTTGAAAATTTAATGGCATCAATGTCCCATATTCAGAAGTAATCTCACCAAGTTTGGTCAAAATCAGTCCTGTAGTTCTGCAGATATAAGGTTTGGGAAACCAAACACACACACACATGTATACCACATATCTGAAAAATCTCATCTGGTTTTTTGGGTTTCTTAGGTGTCAAAAAACTTAAAGATCCGGTGAAAACCGCGTATGTCCAAACTGGACCAATTACAATACTTTCCCTTCTACAGCTGTAGTTCTGCTGTACTAAACAGGAAAGTAAAAAGTTAAGAATTTTAAAGAAAATTAAGATTAGAATACATAATACAGATATTGAGGATGTTGGGTGTTGTAAAGATATTGAGATTAAATGATTAGCACAGGGAAGAAAGAAATGGAGATAAATATTAAGTAAAATAATTGATAATATTTTGTTTAATAAAATCACATTTAAAAATGTTATTAAAAATTAAGACATTAAATGACTTTTTTTAAATATTCACTGGACTAAGCTAATTTTTTAAATACGTTAATCCTAAATAAAAATGTCCACTTATATGAAGATAAGATGAATTATTACAACCCACCGGGTTGGTCTAGTGGTTAACGCAGTATCGCAAATCAGCTGATTTCGAAGTCGAGCGTTCTAAGGCTCAAGTCCTGGAAAAGATAAAAATTTTTATATGGATTTGAATACTAGATCATGGATACTGGTGTTTCTTTGGTGGTTGGGTTTCAATTAACCACACTTCTCAGTAGTGGTCGACCTGAGATTGTACAAGACTACACTTCAT
>JAAAKQ030496372.1:30779-41159 GCA_010016005.3 Zanna intricata | reverse complement strand
AGTTTTCCTCTCCTTTTTTGTTGAAACCTCACCACATAACCATAGGTTATGGGCATTGCCATCCCCACCTTGGTGAGCTCACCCTGCTCCAAACTCTTTTGAAAGAGAACATCTAGTGTGGTTTGCTGATAAAAATAACTTTGCAATAATAATAGTAAAAAAAAACATTACCTGTAATATATTAATTTTATTTTACCATAAAAGACATGAAAAAATTAAATTCTACTAATTCTTCTAAATTTAACTGTAAAAACTGTTGACTTTATCTGAATAAAGTATAAATGAAAACTAATAAAAATACCTGGTTTTCTACCAGACTACTTGAACATCTGTTTTAGAAGACTTTCCCAAACAAGAAGATCTTTAAAGTTTAAAGTAGATTCAAACTTTATTTTTTATCAAGTACACTAATTTAAATAACTGTGTTTGGTTTGTAGAGTTTGTTCCTCTAGTGGTCATATAAGTTTACTCTAGGAGTATATAAACTATTCAAAGTATACCTACTCATAGTCATTACCTAATATTAAGCCTATAGTGGTCTTAATATTGTCAGAATTAAGCGAAGTGTCATTTCAAATTATTCTAAGCCAACATTTAACTAAATTGGTAGTAATACATAAAGTAAAAAATAGTTATTTCCATAAGGCTTCTAAAGAGAAGCTTATTATAGATTACTTACACTTATAGATTATTTACATTGTTTCTCTGCATTACTTTTCATAATTTTATCAAGACTCAGATTTCACATCTTTTGTGTTTCTGCAAATAATTTCTTTGATGCAGATGAAATCTTTTTTTTAAAGCATACCGATAATTTAGATAAAAATAAAATGAACTTTTAAAAAAAATTATTTACTGTAGATAAAATACTAAAAGTAAAAACTGTATTAATGGTTTGTGAATCATAGGTAGTTCAGATTTACTATTGAAAATTGTTTTATTCTGTTATTTTTACTATTCATTTTTTTTTTTCTGTAAAATAAAATTTACAGTTATTGGAAAAGTCCTGATTTTGACAACATTGTATCAAAATGAAGACAATTGCTTAAAAATTAATAAATTTTATGGTAGCAGAAACAGTCCCATTGTCATGAATCAAAACAATTAAAGACTGGTACATAATCTTTGTAAATCTCATTTAGAATTGGAACAGATCTATAATCAAATGTTGACAACAAAACTACTGATCTGAACCTATTTTTTCCTACATTCAAAATGATACACTATCTTGGCTGCTAACAAATTTGATTTGAATATTTTTTCAAATTAGAAATAACTGATAAAAAGAGATTATGAAAATTCTTATCTTTTTATTAAATTTCATTTTCAATTAAAACTTATTACTTTATTTCATTTTTGTATACCAGAAGCAATTAACAATGAGATGTTACCATTTCTTCTGAAATTACATAGGTCATTTCTACTCCTGTAGAGCTAAAATTGTTAATTTCATGTCCTTACAAAAAGGTAGATAAAATTTTCTTTAAATCTTATAGTTGTCTAAATAAATATTGCAACTTTACGGTATTTCTAAATGTCAATAATTAAACTCAATTATACAAGGTATTTGGATCTTTAGATCGTTTAGATTAAATCAAAGATCTAAATAGTAGCTGGTCAACTGTCTACTCCACTGAATTAATAGTTGAGGATATATACTCTCTATGTCACTTAATAAATACATATAAATATATTTATTATTTTTTAATTATATATGTGAAGCAGAAAGAAATTAGGCATTGCTATTTTTTTAATTTCATTCCACATATTCCTATATAAGAATAATGAATTCATTTCATTTGTAGATTTTTAAGGAAAAAATGCAGAACACAATTCTAATTATTTGACTTCACCTTTCAGCTGGTTGATCACACATCATTATAAATTCATATACATTTTTTAAAAATGTTGACTGTATATTACAAAATGTTTACTTCCATAAAATTTTATATTTGTAATGGTTGAATGGATTACATGAAATTCTGTATATTTCTACCAATTTCCAAGGAACTTCAGCAGTATGTTTTTCTGTTGAAATTGAGGAGATTTGTTTAAATACTTTCTGATTATACCATAAATCACATGTTTTTTTTTTTTTTTTTATAAAAAAAGTTTCACCTAAAACTAATACTCCGCAGAGTTATTAATATATAACATACAAGTCAGAAACTTACACCAATGTAAGTTTCTGACTTGTCAAATTTATTCCTGACATTTTTGTAGTCTAAAATCTATATTATTGGCAATAAATACCATGGCTATTAATTGCACATGCTGATCTAAGAGAATAAAATTATACATAATTAGGTATTATTTTTATAAATAAAACTGTTATTTGTTATGAAATTATGCTTTATTTTTTTATTTTATCTTTCAATTAAATTTTTTAAGCGTAATAGTGCTCCTGAATACATACAAAATTTAGACTAATTATTTATATCAATAATATTTTTAGTATTAATACTATATACTATAATAATCTAATAATAATTATTATAGTAATAGAATCTACATGTTTAGCGATGATAACAATAATATGATGATTCATCATCACAATAAATAATATTATATATGATACATGCTATTTGTATAATTTCTATTAAATAAGTTGAATTTGTATTTATGTACACAGAAGTTGCAAAAAAACACATGTTAAAAAATATGGATATTTATAAATACACTTGTACTGTGTAATACAGCATCTTTGAGAAAAATCATACCAATTGCTACAGTATACTTACTGTACACATTAACTAAGTCAAAAAAAACTTTATCAAACTAATTAATAATAAATCATACAAATAAATTAGTAATGCAGTAAAAAAATATCTAATTAAAATTGTTTTATAAGCCTATAAGATGTACATAACATAATTACATTAAGCTACTTAGTAATGATTTTACTGATATTGTTCAATAAGTTTTGTTTTTTGTTACCAGAGAAGTAGATAGAAAAAGTTTTTTTTTAATGCATAAAAGTAAATTACTCATTTGAGAATTATAGATACTCTTTTTTTTTACTATTAATCGTTATAATTCAGGAATGCAATTCATGAAATATTTTATTAAAAAAAATTAAACATTTAAAAACACAACACCTTTATCATTTCAAGGTAAGGATTTAAATACATACAACTGTTACACAAACGGTATTTTTAATTGTGAAGCTTAATCTTGTTTTAAATCGTACAACAATTTTTTTTCTTTTTATATCTTAGATAAATCAATCTACACCACTTATATCTTATATACTTGTATTTGTACTGAAATAAGGTAAATGTACATATTAATAACCTTTTTATACTGACAAGTGAAACTAGAAGTTAGTCAACAAGCATCAGATATATCTTAAATAATTAATATTAAAATTAGGTACTCAGGAAGGCAGCTGAAAAAATAACACAACAAAATAAATTAAAAAGACCTTTGATGATCTGTATTGTATAAGGTTCTAAGAAATAGAGAGTTAACATTGTATGCACATTACATGTGGATGCAAATGGTGGAGTCTAAACCAATCAAAGAAAAAAAACAAAGATAGAATACACTTGGAATAGAAGTAGAAGGAGAAAAAAAATACATGGCAAAGATTAACAGAATTTCAGAAGATGAGTGGAAACCATTGGAAACCCATCATTCTTCATTTTAGCTAAGAGATAACTTAAGTGGCGATTTGGGGGAAATACTGGGAGATGAACTTAGTTTGCTTGATACTCTAATTTTCTAATTGAAACACAGTGTTGTCTAGGGGTTAAGAAAATCATTTTATTGATTCATAAGAAAATTATCGTACCTGATCAGTTGTTTTGAAGGGACATGAATTAAGTTGCAACTTTTCTCCTGTAACCTAACAAATTCCTTTGATTATCTTAAATGTCCTTCAATTGTAATCTCTGAAGGAAGAGTCATTGTATTAATCAATATTTTACTTCCCATCTAATTAAGTGTCTATAAAACTCCACAAGATTAAATTATATGACAATACGAATGCTCAGGTAACTCTAATATCTACAGAAAGAATCATTTTTAAGATATAGTCGGTGAATGAAATATTGTTACTTAGCAAATTATTACTATCATTATAATAAAAATAAAATTATCTCCTGAAGGATTATGGACAGGTTATATGCTTACTATTATGAGGAGGATTTCAATTGTGGGAAAATTTTCTACCTTCTATAGGATGATCATATCTTTCATATTCTTTCCATTTAACTGGAATTTTCTTTCCCTGATATAGTGACCTAAATTTTGTATCTGCAAATGGATTAATCTGAAGATTCATGGAGAATCTCACTGGAATCTTTAGTGTAAGAGTTAGTGGATAGTAATTATACAAAATATTCTACTTGGAATTTAGATGCTTATCAGCTAAAGTTTACTTTTTTTTCTCTCCTTTCATATATAATTATATTGTATTAACTTGATGTTAAAAATAAAAACAATTCTAACCCGTGTATTTAGAAATGATACTAATTTACCTAATTTTTATAGTATTGTTAATGAAACATAAATTTAACAAAGACAAATTAGATTTAAATAAAAACAAGTTTAGAATGATCTAAATTAAATTAAATTGAAGGTTTTGTTTGAATTAAATTTTAAAAACTCATCAACCAATGGTCACTTTATTTTAATTAAGTACAAAAAAATGCATTTATTGATTTAGAAATAATAATTTGAAAAGTGAAAAAACAATTTTTAAAACCAAGAAACTGAATAATTTTGCAAGTATTCTTTTGTAGTATACATTTACTACATTTAAAAAAACACATATATGCAATAATGAATTTGCTTGTAAGTATAAACAAAAAATAAAACGTTTTATGTTTAGAATATCATTTCTTATCAGTGTTATTATTTTATATAGCTAACTAATGTTACATAACATTACATTAAACAGATATTTATAACTTTCATTAAATTTTATTGTTAATTACAATGGACAATTACAAGCCAATCATTCTAATCTCGCTAAACAGAAAATTTATAAACTGATTATTATAAAACACAACAAAGTACAAACCAGATATTATCTTAATATACATTCATTAAAATACTCTGTAAAGTAATACTTAAAATAATACTGTATATATCATGAAAATAATAAAATTTAGTTTATAATCTTTTTCTTTTTTTTCCTGTTTAGCATGTGGAACCACCATAAGGAATTACTTCAGAGATGAATGAGGATAATACAAGGCTTGGCTTAAAAACTTTGCACACTAGTGTTCTAAACGGAGAAAAAGGTACTATCAAGTTGGGCGTGGAATCACATAATAGAAAAAATTCCCTCTCTACAAACAAACCTGCAATAATGCGTTGAAATCCGTTTACCGATTTGTTTTCAGTAGCAGTTAAAATGGAGTCGACTACGGCCAATATATCAACACGGTTAAAACAGCACATGGTGATCGAATTTTTAACAGCAGAAAATGTGATTCCTACGAATATTTTTCACCGTTTAAAAACAGTTTACGGTAGTGAAACTGTTGCATTAGTACTGTGAATAGGTGGGCGTTAAAATTTTGCGAATGTGAAGCTGGTAAAGTGATAACTGAGGGCGTACCTCGCAGCGGACGACCATTTTTTGTGAGTGACGATAAACATCAAAAGGACGATTTGCTTCAAAGTGACCGGTGAATCACCCAGCATCGCATCGCTATTCAGTTAAGTATATCTAAAGAACGAGTATGCCATATTATCGAGCAATTGGGTTACCGTAAAATCCGTGCACGAGGGGTACCATACAAACTCACTGATGGCTCTTCATAAGCTTAAGTTTAAGCTTATTCTGCATGTGCCATACTCGCCGGATTTGGCTCCGTGCGACTTCCACTTCTTCCCTCATCTCAAAACACTCAAGAGGGATAAAAAAGGTAATCATTCCACCACTGACGATGAGTTGAAGGAAGCTGTGGCTACTTGGATCCGAGAAAGACCGCCAGAGTTTTTCAGTGACGGAATGCAAAAAGTTGTCACACGTTGGGGAAAGTATCAGTGTAAGTGGAGATTATAATGAAAAATAAATTCTGCAATTTGTAGCTAAGGTATTGCACTTTTATTCATTTTTTATTTCTTTGTAATATCTCTTTTCATTCCCATGCTACGTACACATGTTCAAAATTTATCAGCCGAGCCTCGTATGTATGAATGTACATGAAGTGCAGTCTTGTATAGTCTCAGATCGAACATTCCTGGAGGATGTATAGTTAATTGAAACCTAATCATAATGGAACACTGGTATCCACGATCTAGTATTCAAATCCGTATAAAGTAACTGCCTTTACTAGAATTTGAATCTTTAGAACCTTTCTTTATCTGTTTAGTCTCCAGAACTACTGCAAGGTATTACTTCAGAGGATGAATGAGGATGATGTGTATGATTATGAATGAAGTATAGTCTTGTATAATCTCAGGTCAACCACTCCTGAGAAGTGTGGTTAATTGAAACCCAACCACCAAAGAACACTGGTATCCACGATCTAGTATAAAAATCTTAGAACCCATGACTTCGAAATCAGCTGATCTGCCATGACGAGTTCACTGCTAGACCACGTTGTAGGTTTAGTTTATCATCTATAGTGACATTATTTATTTAATCTATCTGGCAAAATAAATGTTTGCTCACTAAAATAGAATTATCAGGGTTATTAATAATTTAGTCAGGAGTATCATTTTTATATTATCTGATCAAGTTTTAAAAGAAAAGATCACTAGATAAACAGCATTTTATTTTTAATTTTATGTAGTTATTTATTAATTAACAATTTACAAAAATATAAACTGATACAAAATAAAATATAAAACTAGAGGAGTACAAAAGTATTACTCGTAAATCATTAAAAAAAAAGGTTAAAACTAACTTAAGTGTTCTCATAATCATACTATGATGTATATTTTATCATTATGCTTTTCAAAATCAAATTGCAGGAGCAAGCTTTATAACCTGTTACATAAGATTTTTTTTTGTTTAGCCTCCGAACCACCTGTAAGGTAATACTTCAGAGGATGATATATGTATCAAACTAAATGAATTGTAGTCTTCCTACTAAATGAATTGTAAGATCGACCATTCTTGAAATGTGTGGTTAATTAAAACCCAACCACCAAAGAACATCGGTAAGCACAATGTGTATTCAAATCTGTATAAAAGTAACTGCCTTTACTAGGATTTGAAATCTTACAACTTTTAACTTCAAAATCAGCTGATTTGTGATGATGAGTTCATCACTAGACCAACCCGGTGCCAGCCTCCGTGGCGCGAGTGGTAGCGTCTCGGCTTTTCATCCGCAGGTTCCCGGTTCGAATCCCGGTAAGGCATGGCATTTTCACACACACTACAAATCATTCATCTCATCCTCTGAAGTTATACCTAACGGTGGTTCCGGAGGTTAAAAAAAAAGACCAACCTGGTGGGTTGGTTGATTGTTTATTTTTGAGATTAGTTTAAAGAACAATATTATATCTCAGAACTTTTTCCCATAATTTCAGATTCTGTTTCCTATTTTTATTATTTCAAAAATTTAATAAACTTAAGATTTTGAAATAATATTCTGAAATATATTCTTTTTATTAAATAAAAGAAATCCAAAAATATTTTATAGAAAAAAAGAAAGGTAATAATAATGATGTGTTTATTTTCTCATTGTATACAGTCAGCAAAAAAACAAAATAAATAAAAATAAAATTCCATTCACAGAATTCACAAGCAAAGAAGATACACACTACTTATCAGTGTTACACACATATTTTAGAAAAATGGGATGTAATCTGTGTGTTTGATTTATTAAATGTAAATCATCATTTGCATTAATTATCTGACAACAATCACTCTTTTGATTAATAATTATTCGTAAGCTATTTGTAATTCTATTAAACAAATTGAATAATTTATAATTTTAATTACAATTTATGTAACCGCAATTCTTAATACTACCTTCATTCTGCTTCCTTTTTGTTAAAAAAATTATCCAATGTGACTGCATATTTATAAATATTAGATTACCACTATCTTCAACGTTTTGTTTTGATTAAAATAACATTTTATCATCTTGATCTGTTTACTTTTTAGTGAAGGTCGTTAGCATTAGCGTTATACTTAGTCATCTTGTTATTGACTGAAATATTGTAAATTAATGTTTACAAAGCGATGAAAACCAAATATTAAAAACTATATAATAATTTTTTTTAAATTACTAATTTACATTTTTTCTATTAAATATATATATTTTTATTATTTTCATTGTGTTTAATAATTATTTATCATTCATTTCTACATTTTAAAATCTACAGAATTATTACGTTTATTTTAAAAAATGAAATGAGTTATTTGGTAACAGAGATTACTGAACCATAGTAAATGTTTTTATGTAGGGTAGAAACAACAATCACTCTAAGCTTACTAACAAATAATATTTATATATGAATATAAACAAAAAGAAACTGTCCCTTTTTTAATATTTTATTATATTACCATAATTGGTATCATGACCTTCAGATGAGGAGAAAAATTTTTTATTAAAAACTATTCTTTAAATAAGTTTTTTTTTTAAGTTTACTTATCTTTATTGCATGTAAGAACTTTCTATTTTTCTAGTTTTTTAGCAGCATTATTATCAAATCCTTACACATCTAACTTTTTTTTGTCTGAACATGAAGGACAACTGTTAATAACTAAATCTCAATCAGATCTTTATTGATTAAGCTACCTTTAAAAGAATTAATCAAAGCAAGTGAAGTGATTAAAATAGATTCCAGTCATTAATAATTACATTCCAAGTACCATGTTCAAATCGAATTAAATTTAACAGGATTTTAATTTCCATGAATTTGACTTACCCAGAATGATAAACTATTACTTCCAGTAAATTTAACACAAAATTGTAATACTCCTCCATTATGGAGTTATTTGACAAAGAAAGTTTTCAGGTTTCAAAAATGGGCTATGAGATTTTTGTTTTGGTACTGGTAAGCAAGAATCATATACACCAATATCTAATAAATTAAAATATATTTCCATTCACAAATGTTATTTTATTAATTTGTATGATTATTATTTTTATGGGTAAATATTGACACAGGGTGTAATGTTTAGAATCAGACTTTTTATCTTTTCTCCAAAATAAAAACTTTAACAAAAGTCAGATCGAGCCTCAATAGAGGTGCGCCTGGATATATCCAGCACACCTCTTTGTTATATCCTGGATATAAAAAATAGGAAAAATTTGTCTGGTGAACTGAATCTAAATAAACTTCATCTATCAAATCATTTCCCACTATCAGATCTAGTGTTGTAACTCAAGACCTAGTCCCAGCATAGATGACCTCTGGACAGTCAACCATGAAAGGTAGTTTAAGCAATATTCCACAGCTGAACCAAACAACACCAGAGTTCAGAGAAGCCAGCACTTGGATACAATGAGCTACCACTTAGAAGATAATATGTGATCAGAAGCAGTGGAATGCCCTAACACCATACACACAAAAAAAAACTGAAGCAAATCACCTACACTTCCACAAACAATGTACACTCACTCAGTGCAGTCTGGTAAACTAAAAATAATACCAGCAACAGAAAATTAATACCAGTAAGCAACAAAAACAAACCCCTAAAACTAAAAAAAAAATTGATCCTAACCAATTAATCAAGAATAAAAATTAGCATAAAGCAACTGAAGAAATAACAACCATGGATAAACTCGAAGACCTAGTCAACAACCTTAAACAAATCATAGAAGAATTAGCCCCAAAAAAAACTCCATTAAAAGCATTAATGGTGGAACAACAAATGCAACAAAACAGTGAAGAAGGGACATCAAGCATGACTATTATATTAATCCCAATAATCAGAAACATCCTTCCAAAATCTAGTAAAACAAAGAAAAGAAACCATCTGGATCCTAAGGAGAAAAGAAAGACTACATCATAAAGACAAACTGAAGTCAACAAATGAAGAATTCAGTAAAACACAGTTGAAAGACTACTACTGATTAAAGTGATCCTATACGATCATAAAAGATGAAAAAAAAAAAACCAGTAACTTTCTTTTATTCACAACTTTTATCTTTTGTAATGTTGCTCTGATCAACACATTCCATAGTTTCCCTTCATCTTTTCAGGCTAATGTTAAAGTAGATCCTTTTTTATCAATGGCAATGGACATGCACATCTACCAAGTCTAATTGATTTATTTAATTATATTCTGATCTGAGTAAAGTATTTATTTATTTACATGAATGATAATTTAATAGATTTTTAGAATTCAATATTACAGATGATTACATGTTTAAACTTTTATGTAAAGCTGTGGTAGCAGTTGAATAGAAAGAATTAAGAAAAAAGTAAGACAATTGTAATAAGTCCCTGTTGATTTTAAAT
>JAAAKQ030496361.1:0-20865 GCA_010016005.3 Zanna intricata | reverse complement strand
CTGGCACTGGATACGGAATCTTGGAGAGCTGCATCAAACCAGTCAAATGACTGAAGACAAAAAAAAAAAAAAAAAATTATTTAATATTATTCAATTAATATTCAAAGAGTGATGGGCTTTTGAGAGACAAGATAGATTAAAAAAGTACCTTCATTGAATATTTCTGAAGAATAACAAGTATATTACTGCATATTGGTATGCTAAGCCATACCATTGAAGGTAATACCAAAATGAAAGTATAGGTAATATACCTATACCTCTACACCTTTATTTTGTTGGTAATCTGAATGCCATCGCAGGGACTGATTGTTTAAAGAACTTGGCTGTTTAAAGAACTTGGCTGTTTAAAGAATGCCATTCTAAGAGAGATTTATCTTCAGATACTCCACATGAGTCACAGAAATGTGGCAGTGTAATTCACCAATTATGATAAGAGTTGTCTGTGCATTTGATAGGGCTGTTTACTCATTTGGGGATATTTATTCATTCCTCTATGATAATTTCTTAAATTTTTAAGTTAAAATTTCATTTTTCTATTTTTGTCAGGTAACAATTTTTTCATCCCTTAGTTTTTTGTGGTTTATTAATTAAA
This sequence comes from Zanna intricata, assembly GCA_010016005.3. Taxonomy (NCBI): domain Eukaryota; kingdom Metazoa; phylum Arthropoda; class Insecta; order Hemiptera; family Fulgoridae; genus Zanna; species Zanna intricata. The sequence goes on along the minus strand of JAAAKQ030496361.1, from coordinate 20,273 downwards.
ACTACAAATAATATGTTGCATATAATTGTTTTCCAAGTTTATGTTATTGGTCATATAATATGATTACTAAAAATAATTTTTTTTCCAATTTTATGTTATTAGTGAGTCTTAGTTAACATCAGTTCCCTGTCTTAAGACTTTGGGGGTTGGTGACTCTACCGGGCTAGCCTGTGGAGCTTCTCTTCCCACTACACACAGAGTTGCAGAACTACACATACACTACACCAAGAACACTACACTGTTTATAACATATATCTTTAAACAACTACACAACTTCATAATTACTTTTTCTTACACCACACTTGGTGTTGTTGCAACACGTTACGAAACAAAAGTGATGGAAAGAATGGTGAATCCAGACTTCTATTTTACTTAAAGAAACATGGCCTTCTATCTCCAGAACAGTGTGGTTTCCATCCAGGACAATCTTCTATTGACTGTTTAATGTCACTGGAAACAGCTGTTCAAGATTCTTTCCTATTCCGCCAGCACCTCATTGCTATCTTTCTTAGATATCAGGAAGGTGTATGATATGGCCTGGCAATATGGTATTCTAAACACCCTTAAAGAATAGGAAGTCAAAGGCAATATGGTTGCTTTTATTAGTAGTTTATTAAGTGACTGAACTTTCTTTGTTCAAGGGAGATTTGTTATTGGGTAGTGACACCTTGGCGAATGGAGTACTTCAAGGAAGTGTATTAACTGCCATCTTGTTTGCTATGGTCATCAAGAATGTTACTAAATATGTGCAGTCATCTGTTTTATGTTCTTTATTTGTTGATGATTTTGCTATATATATATTATGTCCTGTCCAACGCCACAGCAGAGAGACTTCTACAAAACACTATACCTCGCCTTGAAGATTGGTCCAAGATTACCAGCTTCATCTTTTCACCTGAGAAAACAAAATGTGTAGTCTTTTGTTGTCTGATGTTAAGTTTTTAATTTAGTTTTGGTAGCCGTCTTTCTGGGTCAGACACATCAAACAAAAACTAAATTTTCCAAACTTCTGGATATGCTGCGTGTCCTTGGCAACATCAGTTGGTGAACCGATAGGTCATGTTTGCTGCTTTTTTATTATAGGTTGTTCTCATTTAAATTATGGTTGCATCACTTACTCTTTAGTGCGTCATACAATGCTTAAAATGCTGGACGCGGTACATCATGCTTTCTTTCATCTTGCTACAGGTGCCTCTAGATCAAGCCCTGTCGTAAGCATACTTGTCTACTAAGTGAGACTATTATTATTATTTTTATTCCAGGTAATGATAATGTGCAAGTAGTTTTGTCCAAAAAAAAAAAAAAAAAAAAAAAAATAGTTCCAAGTGTAATGTAAAATTAGCATTTAGAGTAATGAAAGTCACAGACATTATCATTATCATCATCCTTTTCTTTCATTTAAGAAAAAGGATCAGTTTGCAGATCATGGACATCTATTTTGATTCTATATTCCTTTATATAATCTAACCATCCTTTTCATTATCCAATATTTAGATTAAAAATTTCTTTATGTATTTTTTTACTTGGCGCTCAACTTTTTAACATGCCTCTTTAATGTATGATTACCATTTAGAAGAATAGAAACTCATGAAAATTATTTGTTTATATTTCATTGGTATTCAGCTAAATACTCTCAGATATTTCACATCCATTAAAACTATTGAATAATAGTTGTAGATTGTCTCTTCCATTTCAGTCTTTCCTTGTTAATACCAGTGTTTTATTTTTCTCTAAGACCATTTGCATACCTCTGCATGTAATTATCCAAGCTAACACTGATTTTGTATTCAAAGGATGTCTTTGAAGTCATTTGACTGGTCTGATGCAACACTCCAAAATGCCCTAACTAGTGCTAGTCATTTCATTTAAGTATTCCTGCTACCTTCTACATTCCTAAAAATTTGTTTTACATATTCTAAATGTTGCCTGCTTAGACAATTTTTCCCGTCTACCTGTTCCTCCAATTTCTAAGTGATTATTCTTTTAGTTATATTTTTCCAAATGCTTTTTTCTTCATCAGTTTGCCACCACACCTCTTCATTTGTTACTTTATCCACCCTTCTAATTTTTCATTATTCTCCTATAGCATCATATATCAAAAGCTTCTAATCTTTTCTTTTCAGTATGCCAATCACTCAAGTTTCACTTCCATATAAAGCTACACTCCAAACGTACTTTCAAAGATGTTTCCCTAATGTTTAAATTAATTTTTGATGTAAGCAAATTATATTTCTGACTAAAAGCTTATTTTGCGTGTGCTATTTGGAATTATATATTGCTCCTACTTTTTCTATCTTTAGTAATTCTATTTACCCCAGATAACAAAATTCTTCTACCTCCATAGGTTTTTCGTGTCCTATTTTTATATTCAGCGGTTCATCTACTTTATTTCTATTACATTTCATTACTTTTGTTTTTTTCTTGTTTATTTTCATGCAGTAATTTTTGCATAGGATTTCATCCATGCCATTCATTTTTTCTTCTAAATCTTCTTTACTTTCAGCTAGAACTATATCATCAGCAAATCATAGCATCTTTATCTTTTCACCTAGCTCTGTTACTCCAGTTCTAAACTGTTCTTTTACTTCATTAACTGCTAGTTCTGTGTAAAGAATAAAAAGTAACAGGGAGAGGGAACATTCTTGTCCGATTCCCTTTTTTATTACTACTACTTTCATATGCTCTTTGATTAGTATTATTGTTGGGGTTTGGTTCCTCTAAATGTTAGCAATTGTTCTTTTATCCCTATTCTTGAACCCTACACTTTTTAAAGTGCTGAACATTTTATTCTATTGTATTCTTTTCTAAGTCTATATATGCCATGTATGTTGGTTGCCAAGGTAGAATCTTCCTTCTACTATTAATCTGAATTAATTCTAATTGCTTCCCTTATCCCTATACTTTTCCTGAAACCAAATCGGTCTTCTCCCGATCCTTTTCCCACTCTCGTCTCAGTTCTTTTGTACATTATTCTAGTTAAAATTTTTATACATGAGTAGTTAAGCTAATCTGTTCTGTATTCTTCAAATTTATCTGCTCCTGCTTTCTTTGGTATCATGATGATAATAATACTCTTTCTGAAGTCTGATAAAACTTGTCCTTTTTTGTAAATATTACACACCAGTTGTGTAATATATCTATTGTTTCCTCACTTGCACTGCACAGTAATTCTGCAGATATCTTATCTATCCAGGAGCCTTTCTTTCAATCAAACCTTTTACTCTTTATTAATTTATTAAAATCAGATCTCAGTATTGTATCTCTTTTTCATTCTCTTTGACTGACTTTCTCTATAACAACAGTTTTTTAATTAATTTCCTCCGTATAACTCTTCAGTATATTCCATCCACGTATCAACCTTTTCTTTTATATTACAAATCAGTGTACCATCTCTATTTAACACATTATTAGATTTTAACTTATGTACCACAAAATTCTCCTTTACTTTCCGGTATGCTCCGTCTATTTTACCAATGATCATTTCCCTTTCTACTTCTGAACACTTTTCTTTAATCCACTCTTCTTTCACTAATTTGCACTTCTTTCTGTTTATAGTATCTCTTAATTGTCATTGGTCCTTTTACCTTCTGCATCACTAACATTCTTTTACTTTGTACACCCATCCATCAGCTGCAATATATCCCCATATATCCAAGGTTTTCTACCAATTATCTTTGTTCTGCCTAAGTTCGCTTCTGCTGATTTAAGAATTTTCTTTGTAACATACTTCCATTCTTCTGTATTTTCTACCTTACCTTTTCTACTTCAACTTTACATTGTCCTCCTCATAAATCTTCTTTACCTCCTCTTTCTCAAGCTTCTCTAAATTTCACTGATTCATATGATGCCTTTTCTTCAGGTTTCTAAACCTGAATCTACGTTATCACTAAATTATGGTTGCTATCAATGTTTTCTCTTGAATATGCTTTTCAATCGACAAGTTGTTTTCTAAATGTTTGCTTAACATGATATAATCTGTCTGATACCTTGTAGTATTGCCTGGCTTTTTGAATATTTTATTCTTTTATTATGATTTTTAAACTGGGTGTTGGCAATTCTAAATTTAACTTTTTGCAAAACTCAATAAGTCGATCCCCTCTTTTATTTTTTCTGCCCAGCTTGTATTCACCCACAGTATTTTCTTCTTTGCCTTTTCTGATGCTTGCGTTCCAGTCTCCAACTTTTATTAAATTTTCAACCAGTTTTATATTTTTAATTGCTTAGACATTGCAAGACGGTAACGTTGCAAGACATTGCGTAGATGTTAATAATGGTTGTCGGCTTAGGTTTTGATTTTATCTTTATTACAATGATTCTATTGCTGAGTGTTTTGAAATACTCTACTCCCTTTTCTATCTTCTAGTTCATTATGAAACCTACTTCTGCCTGCCCTTTATTTGATGCTGAGTTACTTATTCTAACATCACCTGACCAAAAATCATTTTCCTCTTCCCACTGAATCTCACTAATTTCTACTATATCTACATTTTATCTAACCATTTCCCTCTTTAAATTTTCTAATCTACCAATCTTTTTTTTTAGACTTCTAACTTTCCGCGCTCTGATTCATATAATGTTACTTTTTAAATTTCTGGTGACCCTTTCCTTAGCAGTCCACACCTAAAGAGCTGAAAAGGGGACTAGTTTACCTCTGGAATATTTTACCAAGGAAATTACTTCTATCTTTCTTACATGAAAATGCAGAGATCTAAACTTTCTTAGGAAAAACAGATGTTGTTTTATAGTGCTTTAAGTTGCGCAATACTCAGAAGATTGAGTGATGTGCTACGGCCATTTAAGTCTTCCTGAGCTATGCCTTTAACAGCTACGGAAAAAGCTCTTTCAGGAATTATTCCTTAGTCTGGCTCTTAACATATACAACTCTGATATGGTTTGCAGCTACTCCGTATCACTGAGCACTCAACCCCTCTCATCATCATCATGATTCATAGAGGGGATTATATGATCCAAGTAGGGGGTTAAAGGAGTTATATGATCCAGTAAAAAAACTTATAAATGAGATAGTCTTATAATGAGATGACGTAGTCTTATAAATGAGATTTGTTGCCTTAAATAATATACATATGTTGTTTGAAACTGGATTTAATATTTATTTATTGTATGTTATGTTATATGGATAGCTAGCAGCCCTAAGATAGAAGGGAGTATTGTGAAGAGGATATGATATACTCTTTTTAACACAGTGTTCAATGTGTACCTATATACCATATACATCTGTGTATTACAAAACCTTTATATTTTTATTTCTGTATAGTATAACCTCCATTAGGATTTCAAATTATCAGTAATATTAACAAATCTTATGATTTATGTATGTTATATTTTACAGTCTGTGATACGGATTAAAAGTATTTTATCCATAATTATTAATCCATGGGTACTGACAGGCAGTGTAATGGACAACAACTTTCTCATACACTTTATAAAAACTCCTTACACCTTCATTTTATCCCTTTAGTTCTCAGATTCCCAGGAACATTTTCAAACTTTCTTAATTGGTTTTTAAATAAAAATTACTATGAAATTCAAATTTATATGTTACATAAGAGCATAATGGTAAAATAAGAGGTCTGTAAATAAAGTAATGAGACTAGTTTTTTTTTGGCAGCCAAATTGGCAACACTGTAAATTACTAGTAAACATATAGTTATAAGAACAGCTGATTTATATTAGATATTAATATTTTTAATCTATTGTTGCTACGTGAATGTATACCAACTTTTTATAAAGATATGAGGTGGCTCATGACAAAAGATGAAGAGGTCACATAAGAATATAACAGACAAAGAAACATCACTAAGCAGATTTTCTGGGAACAACAAAATAAGAAATGAGACTCTTTCATAACAAGACTCGAAAACAACATCCATGGACGACAGAACATAGCATGTATAGTAACGAAATGCCTAAATAGCGAGGAGAGGGATCTTGTGAAAATAGAAGCTATAGAACCAGGAAAATTCTTAGAATATTTTCAACAACTAAGGATGATAATCAATGAACAGAATAATGAAGAGTAGAGAGATATAAAGTATGTGGAAAATAGGACAGGCTGGATATGTCAGAATTGCACAAGGCTTTGATGAACAGCAAAAACAGAATGGCTGCTAGACATGGTGGAATTGTGGTAGAGTTGTTAAAATATGCTTCTAGTGACGTGAAGCAGAGATGTTTATATTTATTAAATATGTGCTGGTAAGGAAGGTCATCTCAAATGAATAGAGAGTGGCTTCTGTTGTACCCATCTTTAAAAAGGAGAAAGAAGCGAATGAAAAAATTACAGAGGAATAAGCTTTTGTTACTCTCCAATTATAAAATATTCCCACAAATTATAACACAGACTTAAAAATATAGTAGAAACAATTCTAAGAGAGGGTAACAAGCTGGTTTCAGAAAGGATAGAAATTGTGCAGATAATATATTTGCATTGAAGCAGCTGATAGAGAAAATCAGGAATTTGGGAGCTAAACATGTGTGTAGATTTAGAGAAAGCGTTTGATATGAGAAAAGTTATGGCAAATATTAATAACAAGGAATTCCAAAACAACTCTTAGGTAACATAAAGAAATGTATAGAGACACCGATGAGGCTAACCTTTTCATGGGAGGGAAATAATAGAATTAGGATAAATGTAGGAGTTGAATAAGGCTGCAATATGTCGTCAATATTGTTTAATGTATAAATGGACAATTTTCTACGGGAATGGATAGTTAGCATGCCAGATTATACATGAATTAAATTCTGAACAGTTTGTTATATTCATGCTCTTTGCAGAGATCAACTACAGAAGGCCTTCTTTAAACTTAATGAGTGAATTCAAATGTACAGACTAAAATGGACAAACCATGTTGAAAGAATAGCAGAAGAGAGAAGCTAATTATACAAGTATAACCTAATGGGATGCAGAAATTTAGTACAACTTCCAAGGAAAAGATGGAAAGATAAGCTTGTGTAATCATAGCAGGAGAGAACTTAAAACATGAGAAAGAAGAATAATTTATCGATTTTGTTATTTTTAATTTTGATGAACCCAAACAGGAGTATTTTACAGGGCATATTCTATTGGGGAATTGTGTGTATCGTTTGATTCTTATGTGAAACAAATGTTAATTATTATAAAAATTTATTTTAGTTATTGCACAATTGCATCTTATTATATATTAATTGTATTAAAGTAATAAATTTATTGTTTGTTTTAGTGTCCAGGACCTTCTGGTAGAAGATATCTCCGATGTCCAGCCGCTGTGTCAGTATTTCATATTCAGAAGCTCATCAGAGCAAAGTTTAGTCTTGCAATGGGACATAGGGTAGATATCTTTTATAATGATGATCTTTTGCCTGAAAATTGGACTCTGATGGATATTGGGTACATTTACCAATGGAAAAGAGTAAGTTCTTTAATTTTTTTTTATGTGAAGCAGTATTTCCAAGTATGTTACTCTTGGAACAATTATCTGATAATAAGTAAATAATTAGGTAATTTGACAATTTTTCTGAAAATTGTATCTATTTTAAAATCATCTTGATCGGATTAAAAAATTTGTTAATTCATTAGTTGTGAAATAATAAGTATCTTTCTGAAGCAGCTTATTAAATGTAATGTTACAGTAAATTTTAATAGTTTCACACCCTTTGAACAATATTTCAAATTATTAAATTTATTATTGATTGCTGTTCTTCAAATGCTATTTTTCAAAAATTCTTTTTTAAGACACCTTTAAAGAGTATTTTAATGAAAGTTCTGTCAGAATTCTTATGGAGTAATACTATATTTTATGTAAGGCAATAAATATCAATTTGTGGGTAAGAAATCAATATTTACACTTCTTATCACATTGGATCATAATATCTTTAGAGGAAATAGTCCAAAATCACAGTTTTGTTTTGAAAAAATTGAGGATAGAAGACAAAATGGAAAATTGATTTTAGTCACTTCAATTCACTTATTAATTGCAGAGATAGTGCTGATAAAATCTAAACAAACAATTTTTAAGTTACTTTTATATATGTTTCAGTCTTTGATAGTCACAAAGCAAGGAATTTGTCTTTTCCTATGTTTTTCCCAATAGTTTGTACGTGACCCTTTTAATATTAATGTATTGATATTAATAAATTATTTTAGGGTTATTTATTTAACTGAAAAGTACTTCTTAGTATTGCTTTACAGGTTATTTATTACTTAACCAATCATACAGGATTAAACCGACAAAATAATCCAAGACCTATTTCTGTAAGAGAGGCTGTAGTAGTTTTTTCTTTGTTGAATGATATTAACTTTACAGGTTATATATTCTAAAGTAAAGAATAGAAAAGCTTGTTGAAAATTGAACTTTTAATGGATAGGGAGTCATAAATTTGTGCAGTGGTCATAATGATGAAATTTAATTTATTTTTTATATAAAACTTTTTTCCATCATTGTATTAAATTTTTAATTAATAAGTTGTGCACTTTTATTATTTTGTTAATTATTAAATAAAAGCAGGATTACAATAGCTCTTGAAAGAATTATGTTTGAACAGGACAGTTCTCATCTCCATGCAGAGAGAGAAGAGCAAGAGAAAACGAAATTAATTAAAAGCAAAGTAATTCTGTTTAGAAAGAGAAGATTGTATGGGGAAATTTGAAGTGAATAGAAACTACACACAATAACAAAATAAACATTAAAATTAAAACAATCAGCGATATTACTAAAAGTGAACTTAAATTAAGGCAAAAAAGACATCTATTCAATGTCGTAATAATGAACTTTCAGAAACTCTTTAAGAATTTGAATGTAAAAAAAATGTTAAAAAAGTGATATTTAAATTTTAAAAATTTACAATAATTATAAATAATGTAAACAAATGGTTATTGTGAGCATTTATTTTTAAGTAAAGTGGTAAGTTTAGTATATATATATGTTTAAGTTTGTGATTTTATTTAGTATGTAATCAGGTTTCTGATAATACCTCCTGCAGAATTAGTCTTATTATAATGACAATAGCTAATTATTTGTATTCACCTGAGTAATAAATAAATTCAGGATTAAAAATAGTAAAAAAAAAAAAATCTAGTCTGATAATGATAGTGGTGCTAGTGATTCAGAATACAGTGTATTAATAGCTAAATTATGGTTAAATTTTAAATTATATTTTAGCTTAAATGAAAGAGTAACATAAAAATTAACTTCTTTCTCTCTTTTATAGATCTGTCTTATAAACAGGTTTCAGTTGGATGCTTTCCACTTCTTTCGGTCCTGAGTGACATCCTTCATTTCTCTGTAACTTCTCTTGTTCTTGATAACCTCCAGGCTTCTAATTCATCTTCTTCCCCTTCCTCATTTACATTCTATCTTACCTTCAATTATCATTCTCAGCAGGCAGTCTCTTCGCAAGTTATGTCCCAAATAATACATTTTCCTCTTATTGTTGCTGTTAACTTTCTCTGTGCCTTGATTATAATCCTTGTTAATACATCTTCATTCCTTATTCTAGCAGTCCACCTCCTTCTCAACATTCTCCTCCACAACCACATATCAAAGCTATTTAAATATCTTTCTTCTTTTTCCTTAATAGTCCATGACTCACTGCCGTACAACACCATGTTCCAAATATAACAGAAATCATCATACAGCATGATCTCCAAATGTACCACTTAGAGCAATAATACTTACATCAGTATTTATTATTTTTGCTGTTAACAGTCGCTTAACCTTTTCAAATGCAGTTTTACCCATCACTATCCTACTTTTAATTTCATCTGTACAACTTCCGTCCCATTTCACCAAGCTTCTCAAGTATTTAAAGGATTTTTATTTGTTCTACATCCTTTGCTTGTAACACTATGTTAACTGAACATTTGCTTTTGCTCATTCTATTCATTACATTACATTATACCTAAAATATACTTTTTTAAAAATATTTTAGGTATGCATTATATTATATAATTACATTCATTACAGTTGGTACTGCTTGCACATATTCAGTTTGTGTTTGTACCGTTCATTAAAGTGTTAAGCTCATGATAGTTGCAACATCCATCAAGGATATAGCTTAGAAGCTAAGGATTGCATGCTACAATAGTGTGAACAGTGTCCTAGAGAAACTCAATTGGAGTCCTATTTAAGCTTTATGGAGCTTGAAGATTATGACTTGGAGGAACTAATAGAATATAAACAGTGGATTCATATAGACAGAGACATATTGGAGACAACAGATGTCTGTGGAAAATCTTATTGAAGAACTTTCCTTAAAGGTTTTTTGCTTGACTATCCACAATTTTGATTCAAAACATCAAAGTTCATTTTTAAAACAACTGATGGAAAATTTAAATAATAATCATAGAAATATCTGGATGGATTTTGCTGAAAATTATTCATTTGTTGTGCAAGATGCTGTACAGAAAAGAGCCCATTGGGAAAATATCCAAGCTACACTGCATCCATACATGGTCTATTACGTTAAAAACAAGCTTCAGAATATTAGCATTTGCATGGTCATTGATGGTCTGTGTCATGATGTCATTGTTGTTCATATATTTTTGATTGAACTGTTCAAATACTTGAAGGCAGTGACTTCCATAATCCATTAACGTTACAGAAAACTTGCTCCCTGTGGGAAATATGCATTATATTTTAACTGTTTTTTCTGCCACTTACAAACTATGGGTCAAAAAACAAACTCAATATAAATATGTTTAATGAAATTTAGTATTCATGTAGTTGTAGTTTATTTTTATTATCCGTGAGGAGATCCTTTACACTCCTCTTAGATTCTGTTGAATTTTTTTATATTTTATTTAGTTTTATATTTAAAATTTTTTTTCTATTTTTTAATTTTACTTTCAAATTGTGACTGTGATGATATTTGTAAGATTTCTGTGATAAGTTTTAGTGTTATTTTAATTTTAATGCAGCTTTAGATTGTGGTTTGATTTTTTTAAAAAAATTTATTAGCACGTTATGTGTAATCCAGGCGATGATAATGCTTTTGTTTTGTTTTCGCCCCCCCCAAAAAAAAAAAAAAAATTATGGATTTTGTAGTTTGAAAGTTTCACTTTCTAACTATTATAAAACTAAACAAAATCTAAGAACATATACCTGAGATATAAGCTTTCAAAGGTAGGTCAGAACTCGAGCCTAAAAATGTTTTGAGCATATTTGAAAATCAATATCTCCTGATATGTGATATGAGCTTTGAAACTTTAGGATGTTATATACAATTACACCCTTTTTCAGTTTACAAAGTCTCATTCCAATTAAAATACTAGATAAGGAATTATATAAGCTTAAACTTTGACTTACAAAATCTCACAACAATTTTTTAGCTGAATTTCAGCTGCTAAATATCAAGTGCTAAAAGAAACTTGTGAATAAGATATTTAAATTCAGCAGAAAATATTTAAACTTAAACCTGTATTTTTATTATTGCTTTAAAAATTATAAGTCAAAGTTAGAATTTTTTGCATGTATGCGCAAAATACCAGTAAGTACCCTCTTTTCAAGAGATCACAGAAAATCAGCCATAGCAGACACAGAGCTACAATTTGTTAAAATTACATTTAAGACCATAGCGAATGTCCACGCTAAATTTGATAAAGTTTGGAGATTGTTGACAGGGCCGTGGTCCATTTATTTGACATGGACCAGGCACCCATCGGAAAATTGTTTCTCTCTCTGAGTGTACCGCTATGACACAAATACAAATAGCTTTGAATAAGGTGTTAGACTAGGGACATTGAATGCTATTTTAAAAAAATTTAAAGTAACTGGTTCTCTTACACCTCAAAGGAAAGGCAAATGTTGCAGTAAAAGAAAAACTACTCCAGCATACGATTGGTTATTAATGATATAAAGTAATCTTTATCGAAATTATCTGCTGTGGATTTATGTAGAGAATAAGTAGCCAATGGAACATATTTACAACTGTTAGATGTGGATTCTTGTAGCTGGAGAAAAAGCTTCTTGGCCAGATAAAAAGCAGTGTTTAACATCAGCAGTGTCCAAAAAAAGGCTCTTAAAATAAAAAAAAAGAAAATATAAGAAAAGAAAAAATAAGAAAATATTTTTAAAAACGAAACATCAAGTGCCCTCAGGCAACTACTCCCCAGGCTTAAACTCAGTTGAATATCTTGGGCAATACTAAAAAAGTGACTCAAAAATGAATTGATATCATTAATGGAATAATATCTTTATGGCTTCATAATGAAAAAACTAAAAGATAACTAGTACACTTGTTGAATCGTTACCAAATCGTATGTGGCAAGTGATTAACAATAAAGGAAGATATATTATATAAATTACTAGATATTCACAAATTGTTGAGGTTTGATTTTTTTTTTGTAATTAAATTTACTCTTTATTAATAACATCTGTGTTTGGATTATTTTTACTACTGTATTTGTTATAGCATATGGAATTAAATTTAATATGTTAATTTCCATATAATGTTAGAAGGAACGTACTACATTTACTCTCTTTACAAAAACTCTGATAATTTGTATCTGTCAAACATTTTTTATTCAATAGTGTGTAACGAGATCTATCTGCAAAAAAACTTGTAAAAAAGCGTACATATTTGCTGTGATGTAATGCTGCCTATCTTGTGGCACTGTGTAGTGAAGATTTCAGTAACTTATACTATCCACCTGGTATTATTTTTTATTGGTATCAATTCTTATTTTTTAGTGGTGACTTTCATGATGAAAAATTAAATGATGTAGAAAAAATGTCTGAAAGTTTTTTAAATTGGGAAAACACACACACACACACATGTATATATATATATATATATATATATATATATATATATATATATATATGCAATATTTTATAATATTGCAATTTTAAAGCATATATATATGCTTTAAAATTTTAAACTATATTAAGAAGGAAATAATGAGCTTTAATAGATTTAGTATTATAAATCAGAATAAAGTGAATTTTTACAATTAATTCATTGTGTCCTACATTAATTCATTGATTCAAGTGTAATCTACTATAGCAAAAAGCAGAAAAGCGTATTTAAGTAAAAATTCATTTCACATGATTTTAACTTAAGGGGCATTTTGTTGCAGCCAAAGCAACAGATTAAGAAGCAAAAAGAAGATTGGTTTATCATTCTTGAGCTTTGAAACTGGCTTGATGGTAAAACATTTTAAAGATGTTTTGATATAGAGAGAGCCTTAGTGAGCTGTACTTTAAGTATTGCAGTTCTGAACCTGCATTATGGTTTTTCCTAGAGACAGATAACCGGTAGACAAAAAACAGTTTTTTTTTTAATGTTTCTCTAAGTGTGATGCCATTTCTTGAATTGGTTTTTTGCATACATTACAGATCTGTAGATACAATTTTTCTTTCACCCTTAGGTTTAAATAAGCACATCCTTAATTAACGTCTAACAGTAATTGGCTAGCATGTTAGTTTTCCATTTCCCTTTATAGCAGCTTTCATCACCAAAATTTCTTGATAGAAACGTTCACCATGTTTGTCACCGAGGTTGTCTGGGAAAAATCTAGATGTGAAAGAAAGAAATGGTTTTCAAACACATATTAGATCCCATAGCTCTAGTATGAAGTAAAAAGTTGATTAAAAATATTGTGGTAATTGTCAGATTTTTGTTTGCTGAGAAAAGTTTTGCAAACATTTTTAAATAAAGCCCAAGCTGCACTTTCTTTAAGATTAAGTTAAATACATCATCTTTGACTAACTCTCTTATTTGAGGACCAACAAATATTCCTTCTTTAATTTCTCCTTCACTTACATTTGGAAATTTCTACCTGATGTACAAAAATTTGGGACTATCCTTCATTGCTGTTACAAAATTTTTAATTACTCCTAGCTTGGTATGGAGTGGAGTAAAAATATTTTTTTACTTTCAACTAAGGGCTTATGAATAATATTTTTTCCCATTTGGATTTAAATTGTCTCGTTTCTTCCACTCTTTGGTAACATAATGTTTATCCCTAGATTGGCCGTCCCATTACCAAAGAAAACACATGTGCTTAGTATATCCTAACTGCATGCCTAACAAAATAACTATAACTTTAAAATCACCACATATGTTCCAACTATGTTTTGTATAATTTATTTTTTCAAGAATGTCATCGTTTGTCTCTTTCAAGTTAATACCATAAGCGATTGGTATCGCAGGATATATTTGTTACTGTTTGTTGTAGAACCACTTTTAAACTATATTTGGATGAATCTATGAAAAGGTGCCTGTCCTCAGGTTTATGAACTTGTCTTGTGTACAAGAATAAAGTGTAACACTAGCTCATCAATACAATAAACCAAATTATTTTCATCAATAAAGTACTGAGAAAGTTCTTTTTGTTGGCTTCGAAAGCTCAAAATTTTTGTATTTTGTTGAACAAATTCCAACCTTGCAGTCTTGATCCTAACAGTTCAGCTTGATTTTTTGATAAATTTAAATCCATAACAAAGTCATTTAATTCACCTTGTGATTTAAGATGTGACTTATTGGATGATAATTCAAAATCAAAATCATTGTTGTCTTCTTTACTATTGCCTGATTCTTCATCGCTGCTTTCGAAACATACATTCACATATGGCTCAGATACTGGAATAATTTCACTGTGAGGTACAGGCCTGATTGCCGACTGCAATGAAGTATACTTTACAGTATGTTTAGATATTTCAAAATTCTAGACACATTTGTTAAACAAAAGTAACATCTGTTACATAATCCTTTGGTTCACTCCAGATTATAGGTACACCATATGGCAAAGCCTTCTGTTTATCTTTCAGCCATGCTCTTAAATATATAGAAAAGTTAGTGTGTACTATATGAGGAGTGCACATCTTATCCTAATCATCAATTTTACACTGAAAGAACAAATAATATGCTTTTTTAATTGAAGATGTAATCTTTTTTCTATTTGATTTTACAATTAACTCATCAAATACATAACAAAAGGTATCCACATCATTTACACAATTTCAAGGAATTATGATCCTGTTAACAAACTTAAGACAGCAATAAGACTGAACAAAATAAGTTCATTCCTAAATTTAGTGCATAATACAAACAACGCAGCTGTGTTTTCAGCTACATGTTTTTACCTGCTCAGACATGATTAATCATAGTTCATCTTTATTTTTAGCATAAAAAATCAGATTAAGATCTTGTATTGTTTGTTAGGAAACAGAAATATGTTTGTTAGTGTTTGTTAGTGTAATCAGCCAGAAGAATGTCTTTCTAGTCCCAAAAAACAGTAGCAATCAGATGGTTGATACTTTTTGAATTTAGTGTGTAGGTAACAGAATGAGATTTTAAAATATTAGAGCCAGTTTTCAGAATAAATTTTTTTTTCTTTTTTTTTTTTTCTTTTACTGGTGCTATGCAAGTTAAAATTTAAGAAGCTGTCATTAAAAAAAAAAAATATAATAATATTAACTTAACTACTTCCTATTCATGATTCTACCTATCTGATTGGAAGGTTCATTCCATTAGCTGAAACAGTCAACAAGATTTTTTATTGTTGATAAAAAATTTATTTTTGAGAGTTTCAATAAATAAATTAACAGAAGACATCAGTTTATGGATGCAGCACAATAGTTGCTAATTCATGTGAATAATTTCTGAATGAGTTGTTTTAGTACAGAATTTCTTCTTGTTCCTTAGTTATTCTATTTAATTGATTTGATTTATACTTTCCTCTTTTTTTGTTTAGAATACAAATTAACCATAAAAGGTAACATCATGTAGAGAGTTTCCAGAGATTTTCCTGTTTAATCTGTATTCCAGATGCTAATGTTTCTTTCAATTTTTTTATTCATATCTATTTTTGGGTCCTTTTGTGTATAAATATTTCTAGTTAACCTAATTCTCTCTTTGTTTTTATTTAAATACTTACTTTTTCTTTCTTTTAGTTATTTTTAATGAATGATGTAAATAGGTTTTAATTCATTCTTTATCATAATCTCTCGTTTTATCTAAGTTTTTTTTTTTTTTAGTACTTTGCAATGATAGATAACGCTAGTTGTTAGTTTTAGTACAGTGTAAATTTTGATTTTTATGTGTATTTAATGTGTGCTAATCAGCTGACCCAGGTGTAATAGCGAATTGTTTATTTATAGTGTTCTATATTGTCAGACTTTGATCACTATATTTTTCTTATTATATCATGAAGTTCTATAAATATAATTAGTATATAAGTGTATAATTATGTAAATATTTTGTGTGTACGGAAATTGTATAAATATTTTGTATATGCATGTGACTGAAATTCTATGAATACACATACAAACACAAACACAAACACACACACACACACACACACACACACACACACACACGTGCACACACCCACAACACACATACAGACACATACACAACACTCACCATGCACACACACACTCACTCATGCACACACACACTCACTCATGCACACACTCACTCACTCACTCACACTCACCTACACACATACATATAAAACACACATACATATAATTGCTATATGGAGTTGCGTGTTGTGGAGAGAGAGTACATTGTGAATTGTCAGCAGCATTTGTTGCCATAAGCACCCCCGACCATCATTGGCAGTAGTATGCTGAATTTACTTTTCTTCATGCATGCAGGAAATCAATCAGCACCTTATTTTTTAAGTTCCAAAACACAGTTGGCAGAACTTTACCAATTGAAAAGCATTTTTTTAGCCTTGTGTTGGGTGTCCCTTGCTATTTTTCCTCCTCTCCATATTTTTTCTCTTGCTTTCTAGGGTATAGTGGTGGATCCATGATTCATCACAAGTCACAGTACGGTTCAAAAATGCTCTCTTTCCATGAAGCAATTCAGAAGCTGCAGACTTGTCTTTCCAGATATCTCTTTGTGCCTCAGTCAAAAGATGTGAAACTCACCTTGCTGACACTCTGCTGTATCCAAGAGTATCTGACAAATTGTATGCTCACTCCCAATATGTTTTTCCACCTCAGATGCAATTTCAGTGATGGTTATGTGGCAATCACCTTCCACAAAGTTAATATCTGAAAATTATCAACTTTGTCGCTGGTATGGACAATGTTTGTGACTTGTTCTCCCCTAATTCATGGCCACTTTAAAATTTTTTGGTCCAATCAAACACTTGAGTTTTTTTCAGAGTAACATCTGTGAACTGTGCCTGGAGTTGGATCAAAATTTCAAAGGATTTGAGACCTTTGTTGGCAAGAAATAGGATTTTAGTTCATTGCACAATAGATGATAGCATCTCCTACTCAGACATTCTACTACTGACATGGGAACCAACCTTGACATGATCAACCTGGCCAGCCACACCCAGATATGCCTGGTTGCTCCCCTCCACACACTTCATTTAACTACCCACAGTGCTTTACGACTTTCACTGTTCTTCCTCAGTCTAAAAATTCTCATTTATATTTGAATGACCTTCTTATAAAAAGAGAGAGAGTGTTTAAAAAAACAGAGTAGAAACTTTCCTTATTGCTATTTATCAGCAAAACAGAAAGCTTCAAAGCTTCAGAAATTTGGATCAGTCAACTATATCCTTTGATAAAACACTATTTGATCCCTAACTAAAAAAGTCATATCTTTTATAAGGTGCAGAAATTAACATTGTCTTGTCAAATCAATTGGAACAACCAGAACAATCTAATAATGTTTAAAGAACTGTCCTTCCCATATCAAAAACAACTTCTGGGTTACAAGATGTATAATTTAAATTACCATCAAAGAAAGATATTTGACTTGTGAAACATAAGCTCAAATCTTTATATAACTGTTAACTTCAAGGCCTCAATCTAATTCTGTGAGAGTACTTCAGAACCAGAATCCTGAAAGGATCAGTAAGAACTCAGGATCTGAATATCAGCTACTTGAATAATATAGTTTAGTAATATAAAAGTGAGTGTATTGTTTTTACAAATGGAATTTTAATGGGTGTACTCTTCCTAATATATTATATAACCCAGTAGAAAAAAAAAATTCAACTACATGATCCATTAAATAAATATCTTTGTGTATAAGTAACTCATCTTTGATGATTGTTTATTAAAAAATAGTCAATATTTTTGATATGATTTTCCATGTATGGATGTAGGTCTTTTATCAAGCTATTTATTTTGTTACAGTGTATAAATTACTATAAGATTTAATAATGCTTGTTACTGCTTTTTTTTTACCAGTGCATATGTAGTCTGTATGTATTTCCCTTCCAGAAAATTACATTTTCTGAACAACTCATCTCAAAAGTTTTGTCAGACAGTTTCATTTCCTGAGGGCTGGGGGAGGGTGTCTTTTGTAGGAGAAAATATGGGGAAAAAGATGTGACAGATTCATATTTTCTCAATGAGAACTCATCTGCCTTTTCTTTTGCCCATATATGTATGGTACCTAGAGGTATGGTACTAGTGATAATAATATTCCTTTGTTCTTTAGTAAAACCGTGCCAATGGTGGTCTGTAATTCTGAGCTTTATGGAAGTGATTGCAAACATTTTTTGATCAAATAACTTTTGTAATTAGCAGTCTACAAAATTAGTTATCCCAAATGCTAGCCAACATCTAAACCAGATAGACATAAGAAGGAGATGAATAAGAAATGGTTGGTTAAGAAAGAGAAGGAAGTGGTAAATTACTACTATGTTGGAGCTGTCTGGAATAGAAATCATGAATGATAATTAGATGTAAGCAGAAGAAAACAAGAAAAAATGAAGATTTTCGTATACAGAAAAATTATGTAGAGAGAGGGTTGGAAATGTTATGAAGTGTTAGTCTAATTGTAATAATAGTTGTGGTGATAAGGAATTCACATTTATTTACTGATTAACTGTGGAAACTGCTAATAAATATGTCATGATGTCATAAAGGAAACTTCAATGATTACCTTTTACTTAGTAGAATGATGGTTGTAAACAAATGCTTGTAAAATCAGCAAAGGAGGCTTCCTTGGAACTTTATTTTAGATTAATCTTTGAATAAATTTTTCTTAAAACATTATGTGGGCCATTAGGATTCTTGTTGTAAAGTGTGTTTCTCATTACTCTAATATCTCTTAAAGCTATTTGTAAACTTTTGGAGAACTTGTTATGGTATCTTGATAACTCTTTTATCACATCAGAGTAAAGCACCTTACATTAATCTTTTAATCATCTCTAAAGCAGGTATGCAGAATGATTTTATTATTCAACATGAAGGTATAGTTTGATGAATAGACATTGTGTGGAACATGATTTGATGAACGAGTATGTTGAACATAGGAAAGAAATATGTCATTTGCTTGGTTTTGTAATGGTATTTTTTCGTAAAAATAAAATGCCATATTTGAGTTTAGCAGGCAGTTTCCTTATCACTTTGTAAGAAAACTGTGTAAATCATGAAATTGCTGTAGTTATTTCATTTATTGCTGTTAATAAACAACAATGTGACATGAATTAATAAGTCTGTCGTGTATTCATCATATTAATGATATTCTAGTTTATATGTTACCATCAAAACTGGTTGATGAGTGGTTATAGATTCGGCATGCATGTAGATGTTTCCATGCTGGAGTTACTTCAACTTGGAAGCAGTTGTTACTTGAGCTGTAGCCAATAGCTTAAATATTACAGAAGATTCTTAATTAAATGTTTTTTAGTTAAATTTTAGTGAGCATCATTTTTTCATGTTAAGTTAGAATGAACTCTGGTTTTGCCTATAGAAGAAACCATTAAGGCTTTAGAAACATACGCTACAAGTTATTTTGATGTATATTCATAAGCTGATCTCAAGTAATTTCCAGCTTTCATAAATTATCCTCTTATACCTGAAAACTGGTGACTTCCATAAAATTTTCCCCGCCCCAATCATTCAAAACTGCTCTAATATACATAATTTAATCATTTACTTCTTTTGTTTACACTTACATATTTTTCAAACTTATTAGTCTTGTTAATGACAATCTTCTTTCTATGTTAAGGAACTATGTTGAATTATGTTAATTTGTTGAAATAACTATTACAGGCTGTCACCCAGTTACAGTTATTGTACGAGGGTCGTCCACAAAGTAACCTCCGTTTTGAAATAAAAATTAAACCAGTTGAGATTCAAAAATTTTATTATATACATCTTAAAACTACGACTTTTCTCTACTTTTCGACATAATCTCCAAACAAATTCAGGCACTTGTGATATCATTTAACAGTTTTTGAAATGCCTTCTGCATAAAAATCTGCTGCCTGCAACCGAAGCCAATCTGTTACAGCGTTTTGAAGCTCTTCATCATTGGCGAACCGCTGAGATGCAAGCCACTGCTTCATG
>JAAAKQ030496339.1:0-20866 GCA_010016005.3 Zanna intricata | reverse complement strand
TAGCAGTTAATGAAGTTAAAGAACAGTTTAGTACCGGAGTAACAGTGCAAGGTGAAAAGATAAAGATGCTACAATTTGCTGACGATATAGTAGTTCTAGCAGAGAGTAAAAAAGATTTGGGAGAAACTTTAAATGACATGGATGAAGTCCTACGCAACAACTACCGCATGAAAATGAACAAGACCAAAACGAAAGTAATGAAATATAGCAGAAATAATGTAGATGGACCACTGAATATAAAAATAGGAAGAGGAAAGATTACTGAGGTAGAAGAATTTTGTTATTTGGGAAGTAGAAAAGTAGAATTACTAAAGATGGATGAAGCAGGAGCGATAAAAATTCCAAATAGCATAGGTGAAACGAGCTTTCAGTCAGAAATATAATTTTCTTACATAAAAAATTATTTTAATTTCAGGAAAACATTTCTAAAAGTATATGTTTGGAGCATAGCTTTATATGGAAGAGAAACTTTGACGATCAGAGTACCTGAGAAGTAAAGATTACAAGCTTTTGAAATGTGGTGTTACAGGAGAATGTTAAAAATCAGATGGTTGGATAAAGTGAAAAATAAAGAGATGTTGCGACAAATCGATGAAAAAAGAAACATTTGGAAAATATAGTTAAAAGAAGAGACAGACTTGTAGGCCACATATTAAGGCATCCTGGAATAGTCGCTTTGATATTGGAGGGACAGATAGATGGAAAAAATTGTGCAGGCAGACAACAGTTGGAATATATAAAACAAATTGTTAGGGGTATAGGATGTAGGAAGTATACCAAAATGAACGACTGGCACTAGATAGGGAATCTTAGAGAGCTATATCAAACCAGTCAAATGACTGAAGAACAAAAAAAAAATGATCTATGAGTAAATCTCTTTTTATTCATTAATTCTGTACTTTGTAATGCTGCTGTTCTGGTCAAATTTTTTTAAAGTTTTCCCTCATAATACCAATCAAATACAAGAAGTTTTTTTTTGTTATCCATTGATTAGCACATATCACTCTTGATGTGCTTTTTATAGCTAATTATTTTCCAAGTGTTAAACTTATTTAAACAGTTTCAAAATTAATAAAGCTTTAAATGTATTTATATTTTACTTTACATTCATAATATGGATGAATTACTGGATGATTAGTAATAGAATGTTTTCGATGATAAAAATATGGACTGCAGAATTTAAATTTGATTTTTAGGACCGATGAAATAGTCATAAAAATCGAAAATGCCGTATCAAATGATGTCCAATTGAAAGCACGCGAAATTGCTGTTATCGCAAACAGCTCGATGGACCACCTCCTTTAAACACGAGATTTTGGATATGAAAAAGCTGCATTGTTAACAAGGTTAACAAGGTTAAAGGTGCCGCATTTGTTAACAGTCAACCAAAAAAACAAAAAAAAACTCATTTGACTGAACACGAAGATGTCCACGAAGATGTTTCTCGAGGATGTTTAAGGTGAAAGTACGCCAAAGAAAATGAAAACTATTCCATTTGCAGGAAAAGTTACGGCTAGAGTCTTGTGAGATCCTCGTGATGAACCGTAACAGAGAGAATTATGCTTTTCTGTTGGACCGATTAAAAGGTTCTATTATGGCCAAAAATAAAGGGTTCTTTCACCACGATAATGCAAAACAGATCTTGGATTATTGCTGAAAAACTTTATGACCAACGCTTCGAAGACGTTCCAAATGCGAAGTATTGGCCGGATTTATCCTTCTCTTCCTAAAATTGAAGAAATGGCTCATTGGACAAAGATGCACTTCAAATTATGAAATAAAGGCTGTAATACCAGCTTGTTTTAACAAGTTGGGCAAATTGTATTATACTAAAGGTATTTATGGAAAGCCATATGTCTAAATGTATCAAATTACAAAATGAATAATATTTTTAAAAAAAAATTCTGAAAAAACTTGTGTTTTTCTTTGTCAGGACTATAACTTTCCGAACGAGCCATTTATAACTAATTATGGTATATTGTTAAATCGTTTCATCTTAATTAAATTTTTTTTTTGCGAATTTCTCAAAAAAAAAAAAAATTAAAAAACAGGTACTTTATTGTGTTGCAGAAATTCTACCTATACTGTATTTTAGATGTTTTCTAGAATCAAAAGATACTTTCGTTTATGTTGAAAGCTCAACAGAAATGTGAATTTTTGTTATCGGGTAATAAATTTAATTTCAGTATTATTTAATAACCTGAATTTAAAACATTATCGAATTAAACAATTTATCAAACATTTAGTATACTTGAAATAAAAAAGAAATTAACTTTACTCCAGTAATTGCAAAACATTATATTAAATAATTTGGTTAGAAGTAAAACATGGTTTAATATCTCTATGAATTAAATCACAGTAATGCATTTAATGAACAAGAAAATGTATCCCTCAGGCTATTCACAACCACTGGATATGTTGACTGTTCAGGATCTGGCATTCTCAGATGGAGAATTCAGCGGGAACACAAACACTGGTAAAAAAGTAATCGGGGATAAGGAATGGGTGGTGCGAAAAGATTATTTGTCTTATGCAACATTTTTTTTTGTCTTCAGTCATTTGACTGGTTTGATGCAGCTCTCCAAGATTCCCTATCTAGTGACAGTCATTTCATTTCGGTATACTTCCTACATCCTATATCCCTAACAATTTGTTTTACGTATTTTAAACGTTGCCCGCCTGCACAATTTTTCCTATCTACCTGACCCTCCAATATCAAAGCGACTATTCCAGAATACCTTAATATGTGGCCTATAAGTCTGCCTCTTCTATTAACTATATTTTTCCAAATTCATATTTTTTCATAGATTTGCAGCAAAAACTTTTCATTTGTCACTTTATCCAACCATCTGATTTTTAACATTCTCCTGTAACACCGCATTTCAAAAGTTTCTAATTTTTCCATCGAAGTTTCACTTCCATATAAAGCTACGCTCCAAACATATACTTTTAGAGATGTTTTCCTGACGTTTAAATTAATTTTTTATGTAAGCAAATTATATTTCTGACTGAAAGCTTGTTTCGCATATGCTATTCGGTATTTTATATCGCTCCTGCTTCTTCATCTTTAGTAATTCTACATCCCAAGTAACAAAATTCTTCTACCTCAGTAATCTTTTTTCTTCCTATTTTTATATTCAGTGATTCATCAACATTATTTCTATATAAGATATATCTTATTTAATTTATTTATTTTATAAGATTATTTATTTATTTTTAATCTTCATTTATGCAAATATTTTGTATGCATCTGTTTAAATTAAATTAAATAGTAAATATACACACTTTATACCCAAGTTGAATTACAACTGTATGAAACGTGTAAAAATATCTAAAATATGCCCTTCTAAAATATAACTTTTTGAAAACTATTTTTTTCGAATTAACTACAAATTTAGGGGTTCTTAAATTGATTGATTATTCTAAGTTTGGGGTTTTTTTAACCGACATTTTCCTACTGATTGTTCCAAATTTGTGAATTTTTGAAAATAATTATCATTTAACTATGCATTTTTATTAAAGAATTACCTGGCAAGTATCCTTCTTTCCCACCAGATCTCCAGCACATATCATTTGTTCATCATCAATACCACGATTTAGGCTACCACCAGAACGCCAAAACGTACTGCAGTTTTCATTTGATATAAGGTTTAATGAAACCTTTAGAAGATGCTCACTGCTAACGCCACCTAAATATAAAATGAGCAGTATTAAATTAAAAATAATAACAAACAAAATTTGTAAAACTGTAGAGGAAAACATGATTACTATAAGGCCTTTTTTTTGTGACTCTGAGAATTTATCTTATACCGATATCAAGTGTATCTAGGTATTACGAGTATTGTTAACTATAGATTATATTGCGCGTTATTATTTTACTTTTGTGTCGGGAATGAATATTTTTGCTAGGTGTCGTTTTTAAATAAGCGACATAACCTACCATAGCATGTTATGGACCACCTGCAAGCTGTTACTCCTAGCGTAGCGTCTCGGTCTTTCATCCGGAGGTCCCGGGTTCGAATCCCGGTCAGGCATGGCATTTTTCACACACACTACAATTCATTCATCTCATTCCTCTGAACATATACTTAATTGTGGTTTCGGAGGTTAAACCAAAAAAAAAAAAAAGAAAAAAAAAAGCTGTTACTCCTAGCAACGGCGTGTCATCGCATGTAAACAACCTACAGTATAATAGAATACTTGGGCTTCTAAAATATACTGATAGGGACCCTTGGAAATCAGGGCGGTGTAAATTAATTAGAGTCAACATTATCGAAAACATAGGTGACTTTTAGGAGCAGAGAATGAAAGTGATATTACCGATCTTAGTGAGGCAAACCCTCCCATCCAACCAATACTAGTATTTTTTTCCTTCACCCTCGGGCCGGACCCGCATTGAAGCATTACACTACTTGGGGTTTGTTGTCTACTCCAATGGGTCTCTCCGTCCACCAGCAATACATTCGGACGACAGGTTAGCCCACCGGTTTGGATCCAAATCCGAAATGGATCTAGAAAGTGGAACCGGATTCATTAGTAAAGTGCTGTGAGAGTTTAGTTTTTCTCGTTAGAGATGTTGCTCAAATAATACCTTAGAATTTTGAGAATTGTGTTCACTGCATACGGACATTTGTTGAAGCCAATCTAGATTCAAGTAAGTGCAGTAGTTATATGAAATATAATATACTGTTATGAACTAAAATTAACTTACTTACATTATTAAAGGATCACCAAGAAGCTTGTAGAACCTTGCAGAAGTCCTGTAAGGGATTACTGTAGGATTCAGTTAATTCAATAAGTCTAGACATAATAGCAATTAATACACATCCTGAAATTAGGGGTTTCTTTAATAAAAATAATTCTGCTATTTTTTAAATAGAACAAACCATTAAGCCTAAAAAACAAGAAACGACCATAAGATGAATTGTAACTGAGCAGATATTTTAACTGTGAATAAGTTATTCCATCCATTTACAAATTTTTTAAAGAAATTTTTGTATAATATTTATTACAGAAGAAATTAACATCAAAAGAATTAATTATTTTTAATGAATGAAACATATAACTTAGCAGGGGAAATACAATATCAAGTAAGTTTTTGAACAGTTCGTAGTCAAAATGTAATGTGAATGGTGTGTTAAGTAAGAAGGAAAAGAGTGTTCACAAATCTATTTGCTTTAGACCAGTTAATATTTAGCTGTAGAATTTTGGTTAAAAAGAACAGTGATTGGAATGTATAATATAGTTTATAAAAAAGAAAATGAAAAAATTAACATACGAGATCTGTTCAGAAAATAAGGGAACATTTTTAATTCACACCAATGGAGATAGTTAGCAGAATTGCATTCCGCATAACTTCCACAACAATATGCCCGCACACTTGGCTTTATCAGTTCATCAATTTTGTGCCAAAAATCAGATGACTGTCCTCCCTCAGCCTCCCTACTTGCCAGACCTGGCTTCTTTTTATTTTTATTTTTTTTTTTTATTTCCAGAATTAAAATCAGTGATAAAAGAATGTAATTTTGAGACTATTGGTGATATTAAAGTAAATTTTACAGTTTGTGAACGGCTTCATTACAATAAATTTTCATTATACATACACATATGAAGGTAAACTGTTTCAGTAATTGTAAAATACTTTTTTTTATCACAATCAGTTGCTAAACTTGTAAAAAAAAATCTCTTAACACAGTGATTTACAGTCTGGAAAGTTTGTTTCTTTATTTTTTTTTTTTGTTTAACCTCCAGAACCAAAGTTAAGTATATCTTCAGAGGGATGAGATGAATGAATTGTAGTGTGTGTGAAAAATGCCATGTCTGACCGGGATTCGAACCCGGGACCTCCGGGAGCTGGTCCACTTACTTTTGCTGTTCCTACGTCGAATAAATCTAGTCTTCTTGAATAATTGTTGAAAACGAAGGTTTTCAAATAACCTTTAAAACCTGAGCCTATTTTCATAACAGGCGTTAATGCAATAACTGAATTGAAAATTTTTCTGTCACAACTATCTTCAAATTGTAACGTTATTACAAACAAACTGACAATGAAATCGGGTCACATGGTAAAAGTTCTGCCAGTGGATATTGATACATAAAATTATTAGGTCAAAAATGCTTGAAAGCAATATCAGTCACTCTATATATAAAGTTAACATGAAAGAGCATATAGAGAGTGGTCCTGCGAGGCATGCATCACTCGGAATATAAATCAGTAATCACTGATGAATTCACGAAGTTAGATCACGAGTTTAGAAACATTACTAACCATTCTACATTGTCAAACGAAGGAGACTTGGAGCTACTTTATTTCGCAGATTTGGAGCCACAATCCAATAATAAAGAAATATTTGATGTGAAATCTCTCAACTACACAATTGTAAGCTTTGAGCTTTGAAGCTCAATTGTAAGGCACCGTAGGTTCAAGCTTCCTGCATTAACTGCGGCAATCAACACCCAGCGAATTACAGAGAATAAAGTTATCAACAATATAACTAAGGTTTATTCTCCCAAATCCACCCTATCTTCCAGAGTTATAACTGATAACAGTTCTAGTAATAATAATAATTATGCTAATGTCAATAATAATAATCAGAGTACTAAAAGAGAAGATGTTCATATAACTAACTCGAATAACAACCAATTTTCATTTGCAGTAATGTTAGTGATAACAATAATAATGGATGTAATAATAGGCTGAATATTTCTAGTCCTATCTATGCTGAAAAAGTTAAAATGAGTAGTCCCTATGATCAACAAACTAACAATAACCAAAATTTTCACAGGCCTATGAATATCATGGACCATATGTTTCAAAGATTTGGGCGAATGCTTGAAAATATGATTGAACTATTCATGAATCGTCTTGAGAAAAAATGAACAACTGTATCAGATTAGCAATCTGGAATGCTAATGGGTTGTCTGATAAAAATGACATTTTATTGGGCAATACAAAAACAAATTCTCATTTTCCTCAGAGTAACATCTGCAATCATTTCTTTTTACGTGAATATTTTTATAACATATTATTTGTTTAAATAAGATATTAATGATTAATTTAAAGTGTTCAAAAAGAGACTTACCGTATTCAATATTGCCCCATCCAGTAGCAACAGCATCTTTTTCTTTAATATTTCTTTTCGTATTTAAACAAGCCGGTCGCTTATACCCATCTATTGAAACATTTCTTTCCAACTTATACAATGCGATATCGTTATAAGGAAAATCAGTTAAGTATGAAGGGTGATCAAATATCTCAACAATGTTTAACGTCTCTGGGTTAGCATCATCAGAATTAGTACTAGTATCCAAATCTCCTATTTTTGCATATCTAGGACGCCCGCTAAAATCAACAAAAAACAGAAAAAAACAATCAGAAATGAAAATGAATTAGAAAGGGAATTAAGTAATCTTTGTAAGATATAATTATTCAGACTGATGTGTTTGCAGTAAAAACTGTATATATTAAACTTAAGATGGTCTTTTACCAGACAGCAGCATCACATATCATTTCATTATTTAATAACTCATTTGTTTGTATTCTACAACTACAACAGTTGTTAAATTAATTCTCTAACCAAAAATGTTGTGATTTATAAAAGCTATAAATTAAACAAAAATTTTACATTTATATTACTTTTTTCTTTGTCTTCAGTCATTTGACAGGTTTGATGCTATGTATCCTTTCCAGGATTTCCTTTCTAATGGTGCCAGTCATCTCATCTCGGTATACGTCCTATATCCTTAACAATTTGTTTTACATATTCCAAATGTTGCTTGCCTGCACAATTTTTCCTATCTACCACCTGTCCCTTCAATATTAAAGCAACTATTCCAGGTTACCTTAATATGTGGCCCATAAGTCTCTCTCTTGGTTTAGCTATATTAATCCAAATGCTTCTTTCTTCATAGATTTGCCCCAACACCTCTTCATTTGTCACTTTATCCACCCATTAGAATAATAAATAACACTCTCCTATAGAACCGCATTTCAAAAGCTTCTATTTCTATTCTTTGAACCTTAAATTTTGTAAAATGCTGAACATTTTATTCCAGTCTACGTTATCAAATACCTTTTCTGTGTCTATAAATGCCGTGTATGTTGGTTTTTTTTCTTTAATTTTCCTTCTACTAATTATCAGAGCTCTAAAATTACCCCCTTGTCCTTCTCCTTTTCCTGAAACCAAATTGATCTCCTAACAGTTCTTCCACTCTCCTCTCAATTCTTGTGTACAGAGTTCTAATTAAGATTTTTAATGCACAATTAATTAAGTAAATTGTCTGTACTATTCATATTTATCTGCTCTTGCTTTCTTTGGTATCATAAAAAAAACACTAATGGAACTTACCCTTCTTCGTAAATATTACACACCAGTGAGGAAACGTCCTCACCTGCACTGTGCAGTAATTATGTAAACTCTCCATCCCAGGAGGCTTTCTTCCGTTCAAATACTATATGCTCTATAAAACTGAGATCTCAGTATTGCATTTCCCTTTTTTATCCTCTTCAATTTCCCCTTCTTCCTCTATAATACCAGTTTCTAATTCATTTCCTTCATATAAATCTTCAATATATTCCACCACCTATTATCAACCTTTTCTTTCACGTTATAAATAAGTGTACCATCTTTTTATAACACATTATTAATTTTTAACTTAAGTACTACAAAATTCTCCTTAACTTTCCTGTATGCTCCACATGTTTTACCAATGATCATTTCCCTTTCCACTTCTGAACTCTTTTCTTTAAGCCACTCTTCTTTTACTAATTTGCACTTCCTTTTTATAGTATTTCTTAATTTTTGATAGGTCCTTTTAATTTCTTTATCACTAGCAATCTTATATCTCTATGCTTATCCATCAGCTCAGTATATCCTGTGATATACAAGGTTTTTTAACAATTCTCTTTGTTACGGCTAAATTCACTTCTGCTGATTTAAGGATTTCCTCTAACATTCTTCCATTCTTCTTCTTTTATATTTTCTACTTCATTTTTTTTACTCAGACTTCTTTTAGTGTCCTCAAAAACTTCTTTACTTCCTCTTCCTCAAGTTTCTGTAAATTCTACTGATTCATCTGACAACTTTTCTTCAGGTTTTTAAATCCTAATCTATACTTCATTATCACTTAATTATGATTGCTATCACTGTCTGCTTCTGGATATGCTTTGCAGTCAATTTCTAAATCTTTGCTTAATCATGGTATAATACCTTGCATCTTGCATTTTCTTTCACATCAATATTCAATATATGATATATATGATATCAATATATCATCAATATATTGATGATATATTGATATATCATCAATATATGATATATTTTATCATGATTTTTAAACTGGTAGTTGAAATTTAATAAATCATACTTTGTACAAAACTCAATAAGTTAGTTCTCTCTTTAATTTCTTTTGCCAATATCGTATTCCTCTCCTGCCTTTTCTTGCATTTCAATCTCCAACTATTATTAAATTTTTATCTGATTGTATGTATTTAATTGCTTCATCAATTTCTTTATATACATCTCTATCTTATCATCATCATGGGCAGTTGTAGGCATAACAATCATTGTCGGCTTAGGTTTTGATTTTATCTTGATTACAATGATTCTATTGCTAAGCTTATTGAAATACTCTACTCTCTTCTCTATATTCATGTTCATTACAAAACCTACTCCTGCCTGCCCTTTATTTGATGCTGTTAATTATTCTAAAATCACCTGACCAAAAGCTGTTTTCCTCGTAAAGTTTTCAAGTAAATGAAGATGCTGATGTATGGAAAATTTGTTAGAGTTAAGGTATTTTTAGAAAGAGTAGAATATTACACAGGATACACCTGTGAAGTATTCAAGGAGGAGTGGAAGACTTTAACAAAATTGTAAGCATTTCAGGTGTAAGAAAGATGGACAAAAAAAGTGGATAAAGATATGCCAACAAAAAAAGAAATAATAAGTGCTGAGAAAAGTGTACAAGGAATTCAAAAAAAAAAACATTAAAAGCTATAAGAAACAGAAAATGAAATAAACTGGGTATTTGTTGAGAAGAGACTGCCCACTAATGACAGTATTGAGATAATGATGGCAGGAAAATATGAAGGTTTGTAGAAATTTGCGAACAGAGGAAATATCAAGATTAATGGGAGTTGATTGAAAGAAACTGAAGAGCTAGGCAAGGCTTGGACAGTCGGTCTTACAGGAAAACTTTCTGTGTGTAGAATAAAAATTACTATGATATATGTGCAGAGTTGTAAGTATGTAATAAAATTATTCTCTGGAACACAACATTGGTATTTCATGGGCTATTATGGATAAGATTCATAATTAATACTACACATGTGAAAACAGTAAATGTTTATAAAAATAAATCAATTACTGGTAAGATATACCACAAATATCTTTTGGTTTATATGACTATGAGGTTTATATGTGGTCTATATGTTTATATGATTTACAGTGTTTTGTATGTAATCACAGTACTACACCTATAAATTGTAAATAGACCAACAGATAATAAATTATGAAATATTAGATTCTGTTCTAACCACCACTGTAATCTGAATTATTTATTACTCAATAGCAACATTTCATCTAACCTAAGTCAGTCTTGATGCTATTAGGTATATTTGAAATGAATTTTCCTAAAAAGTAGTGAGGAGAAGAATTCTCTTAAGCATACCAGAAGAAATAATTTTTTGAAAACATAATAGTTTGATTTAATTCGATCAGAAAAAATTAAACAATAATTCAATATATCATCATATGTAATGAAATTGACATTAGGCTTACTTTGTCAAAGCCTTTTAACAATCTCTCAGAATTATGGATTATATTACAACGGTTTAAAAAAGTTTACCATTAACAACTGTTTTTAGTTGAGTATATTCAAATTTGTCGGTAATGTATTTCATAGTTAGGGACTGTTGAGCTACTGCAATAAAAAGTCCTACTTAATTATGAAACAGCTTTTAAATTTTACTGCTTTTAATTGAATTAAACTAGTCTATAAAAAAACTAAACTAAATGATTCTTTTGAAAATATTTAACACATTTTCTACAAATAAAAAAATATGTTAATATTTCAATTAAATAACCCACAAAGGTGTCTTGGAGCAATGTGCAGCGCTAAGCACAAAATTTTCACTGATCAGTGAACCAGCACAAGACCATTTTGTTTTGCTTCCATACTGATAACCAACGAGGACCTGGAACAGAAATTACATGAATTTATGGTCGCATATTTAACTGTCATGTTTAATGAGGTGATTTGAAGCGATAAGCACTGATCAATAATACTAAGTTATACTTAATTTAAATCATAATTAATTGTTAAACTGTACAGTTATATTTTACTTACATTATAATTGTCAAATAAAAAACAATAATTTTTATTAAATATATTTTGATCTGAAACCTTATTAAATATAAAATAAAATATTATTTACATTATTGATACATAAAGCTGGTAGACATAAAATATTAATAGTTATATAAATTTAAATGTAAGAGTTTTGTCGTCACATATTAAAAGTAAATTTAACAACGACCATCTTGATAAATATGGCAGAAACAAAAAAATTTTATAGAATAAATAATTGACTAGTCACACTCAGTATTGATTTTACAGATAATGAATCAGAACTTGTCTTTCTGCAAACAAATCTCAATTAGAGTTAACTACATAGAATATGCTAATAATGTTAACAAAAAAAAATTAAATTAATGTTAAACAAAAAAAATTAAGAGCACTTGTGTCTGTGTGGATATAGTATAGACATATTTATAGAAAGGAAAAAGTCAAGTTTTTAATGTTAATTAAAAAATAACCTTTACCAACGATCTTATGTCTTATTTTATCAGCTATTTCATTTTAGCAAATTTATAAGCGATTCTGAAATGTAAATTATTACCTTGTTCTATAATTTTTACCTTACAGTACACCACCTGCAAAATTTTTGGTCAGAAGAAGAATTTATCTTACCATCAAAAGAAAAATCTCTTTTTAAAATCAAACTGAAAAACTCTGTAAAACTCAATACACAATTTACAATTACAAATTATAATAAGACTGCAATAATAGTATCGTGATAAAGATAGCAATTTAAATTCACCTTCTCTAAATGTGGTTGATTTGAAAACTATTTTAGGAAATTAATAACTGCTCATCAGTAAAGGTATGAATCTGAAGTTTTATACAAAATAAAACATTTGTCATATGTTTCTAAATGACAATATTTTATTTAAATTTCATGGGAGAGATGGATGATCCAAACATTTTCCAAAATATAAATTTAAAGAAAATTTGTTATCAAACATGACTAGCATATTTTTTAAACATGTATCATATTAAGGCAACATATCAAAAGACAATAATAAAAAAGGCCTTCGCAAAAGTCTTCACCATTTAATATAGAATATAATTATTAAAATTATTTTTTAAAGTTATTATAACAAAATTTTACATGCAGATTTTCAGTTTCGTATTCCAGGATTACATATATTCACAGTTTTGGCTCGCATAAAGGTGCTGTGGAACTGCAGCACCTCACATTTCCACTTGATATTATCAATAGCATGTAATGTAATGAGTCCTTTTTTCTTTAATTCTTTTGTTATATTTGTACAATACATAATACTTAAGCTTAATGTCAATAGCCACCCCCAGTTAATGAAAAAGACACAAAAATATTTTATGGAACTGCATGCTTCACAGTTCCAAGGGCGTGGTGTTTGGCTATTGTGCGCATGTGCACATAAGAAGCTGCACGTGAGGTTGTGAGGGAGAGAGAGAGAGAGAGCACTGTTGTGTTTTGTTTAGTCCTTTTATGTATGGAACTTCTTTGCTCGTTCCGTTTTCTACTTTAGTCAGTGGAAGGAATATGAAGAAGTGGTTTAGTTGTTTTTTCAGTATTGATCGTAAGATGATGGAAAGCAAGGACTCTTTGACCGCCAAATCTGTCCAAAAATACGCTGGAAGGGAAAACATAAGGTAATTAGTAAAAACTAATTATGTATTTGTTTCTATGTACATAGAAATTTAAATTAAGCACCATCGGACTATAGTATTTTTAATTTTAAGCGGATATTTTATTAAGTTATTGTTTAATAATACTAAAAAATATTATTTGTGTACACATTTTATTATTTATTCGGTTAAACTGAATACAGTTTTTAAGCACAATGTACTTAAAAACCGTATATCATGTTCTTGAACATGATAAAGTGTAGAATTAGATTATTACCTTGCTTCCAGCTATTCTATTTGATTCATTTTTTCCAGTATTTTTATTTTACAGAAATCTTAAACCATGTCTTTGAAAAGGCCCAGAAAAAATTTTCTCTAGAAGCACCCCCACTAATTTTAGCTACTAGCCACCACTGCTTATTCACAGTTTTATTAATGAGGCCATTAGTTTCATCAATAATTAATTTTACAAATATGATGCTCTAAAATCAGTAATCCTTATTATTTCCATCTCTCATAGGGGAACAGTTAATTACACCCACTGCTCCCTACTAAATGGAAAGAATAATGCATTTGTTACTCAAGAAAGGGTTGCTTTCTATGAGAGTAAATATTTTCATTATTTGGAGCTGGCTATCAACTGCATTTGACAAGTTTTTGATGTTTATCTGCAGCAATACATTCAATTCAGTGAAATTTGACAATGGGAAACTACTTCATTCCTTATTTTTTAAAAATAAGTTAGGCAGAGAATAATTGTCCATAGGAAGGGGTGTACTATTTTCAGGAATGATTAAAATGTCATGTTAGATTGCTTACATCTGTTACGGTTATGGCACTTAACTGTAACTGTGTCATACATACAACTCAGATACTCAGATAAGAATTTAACAGATTCAAAATAATTTTAAAAAAAAGACCAAAAAGAACAACATAATTCATAATCTGAGGAGGGAAATATTTGTAAAAATTATAAATTTTACATTAAGAATGAAATATTTGGAAAAATTAAAAATATGAAGCGAGTACAATAATGTGTCTGAAGCAATAGGCAAGGTTAGCAATCACAATTATAGCAAGGCAAGCAGTAGTAATTGTTAATAAACTAAACCATGATATAAAAAATAATCCTGCTTAACTGTGAGTATTTGAAAAGGGCTAAGTAGTCAAGCACAGTTTTATAATTACAAAATTCCACTCGGTAACAGTATGTCATCTAAGAGTGGAATAATTTTATGAATTGATAAAAATAAATTATAAACTACAGTTAAAACTTTTAAGATTGGTGCTCTATTCAAAGAAACTCCATCTACAACTTCATATCTGAATTTAAAGAATAAGGACTTCAATCAAACAATATTTTGCTAGAAGGAATGGTGTACTCGACTTGGATGATGCAATAAAATTGATTGAAGAATAATTTTTTTCAATTAAAACTCATCACATGATAATTGTGTAATATCTTATGAGTGATTATGTTATTCTGATCGCATTATATAGAACAATTAAGGATTCTGAAAATCGATTTTGAACAAAATTTCTGACAATATTTTAATCAGTATTTATCACACGGATAATTTAAATAATAATTGTTCGTAATGATTGCCTGTCATTACAGGCAATTATCATGAACAAATTACTTTAAAAAACAGAGTCCAACATTCTATTTTGAATAGTATGTGAATGAGTTTTTAATAGAATTGATTAATGTCTTAATGAAGTAGGATTACAAGAGCTGATGAATTTAGAAAAGTGGGATGTGCCAGAAGATGCTTTTAAAACAACTATGATTCCATTCCTCCAAAAGATGTTGTATTTTTAAGATGTTGTATTAAAATTAAATGTTATAGGATAATCATTAGTTTTGTTTTGAGATTTATCTGTGCATTCTGAAGAAAAAAGTAGAAGAAATGGTTACTAAAGAACAATGTAGATTCAACATTGGGAGCTGGGGAAGAAGACCAAAGATGCTATTGGGTTAATAAGAATTACTGGCGAGAGATACAGGGTGAGTCATCACCCTGTATATAGAAAGTGGTTAAGCTATGGAGCTTTTTCTCTTTGTATACCTCCTAAAAGATGGGTTTTAAGTACAGAAAACACAAATTTAATAAATTTATAGAAATATAAAAAGCATAAAAGTAGATCGGAAGGATAGAAGATTAAATTAAAGAATTATAAGGGAAAATAAGGGATGCTCACACGGAATTGTTTGACAGGGGAAGAAAAGCGAGGCAAGAGTGCTCCTTATCACCAAACTTATTATTATTATGTTTGTTGCAGATATGACCAAAAACAGTCTAAAAGAAGATGAAGTAATCAGTTTAGGAGGAAGAAGGATAAATTGAATAATTTTACAGTAATGAAATGTCTACACAAAAGAAGGGAGAATTAAAGAAGCAAAACTGTGCAGATATCGTGTTAACTGAAGATAGCAAAAGTGAAAATTAAATAAAAATAAAAAAGTAAGAATAGATATAGTTTAAAAAGCATTTAAGAGAAAGAAACAGTTAGTATTAGTAAGATGAAGTTAGGGTTAAAAAACATCTTGTGAAGCGTTACATTTGAAGTATACTTCTATACAGATCTGAAACATGGGACATTAAGGAAAAGGGAAAAAGAAAGGGTGAAGGCTTTGAAATATAAGCATGGAGGATACAGGAGAAGATCAAATTTATAAATGAAAAGACAACAACTTTAAAAATGAAGAAGAAATAGTATACTTTATGGGAACAGAAACTTAATCAGAACAATTCAAAACAGAACTGACAGGGACATGTCACGGAGAAAAGTTGGTTAAAACATTGTTAGAAAGAATGAGATGTAAAAAAGAGAGACTAGAAAACAATAAAGATTATAAATGGAAATGAGAGCTGTCTAGATGTTAAAAATTTAGCTAGGAATGGAACAGAGACATCCTCAAACAAATAAACCCTGTGAATGATGTTGTGAAATTACCAAAAAAAACTCTCAATTGCTCATTGTTCCTCGTTTGTATACTGCTTTCATCAACAACTGAACGTTACTCAGATCATTATTGTAATAATAAAAAATTTTGTATTAGTTTCATAGTAATTTAATGTAAAACTAAACCAAAGAAAGTCTTTCAAAAAAATTGTTTTCCTTTTATTTTTAAAATCCCATTAATGCTTTCAATAACTATCTAATAAATTTCAGAAACATAAAATCAGTTATTCAGTTATTAAAAATATTATTGCAAAATGTATTTGACATTTTTGCAACCTAAGGAAAAACTGCAAATACTTATTTTAATTTCAAATCAGATTTATCTTTCAGTTATTTTTGGAATAATGAAACAATATACAACCTCATCTTAACGGTGTAATGGAACAGTTTACTATCTCATCTTTACCCAGCATTCAATTATTACTCATACTAAAAATTGTACCGTGAGTACTTAAAAATAAAATGAAACACTTTATTTATGTTTAACATCATAACTTTCAATTCCTTCAGAGTTAATCACTCATTATTGCATGTATTTAAAAAATATGTATAGTATTTATTTAATAAATAAATATATATCTATTTATATATATATACATGTATGCTGGATAACTGTATCCTAAGTATATCACATTATAAATAAGAAAATTGTACATTAAAACAATTATACACAAATAATTTTGTAATCCATTCTTGTATTTAAAGTTTTATTCATAAAACTTCAAAAACAATTATCAAACACACAACATATATTTACATTGAAGCGTATTTATTTTTTATTTTTGTTGTTGTTATTTATACAATAATTATGGGTTGTACGTTAAGCATTGTAAAATATCAGTTAAAACTACATGTTTTTGCTAAAATTTTAGTGTACTTCATGTACATAAAAAAATAAAACTGGATTTTAATTACTGAATAAAATTTAACCTAAAAAATACAGGTAACACGTGTAAATAATATACAGAAAGAAGAAGCAAAGCTACAATGTGTTTACTTATAATCAAACAATCATAATTTTAAATAAAAGTATCACAATTTCAACTCATCACCTAACGTATATAGTTGTGTAACATAAATATTTACACGTCTCAATTTAGTTAAAATAATTATAATCGAGTCGCTGAAATCATACCTGGTGAGGAAACTCACGGGGTGAAACAGGCGATCCATCAACAATGAGAGGCACTTTCGATACTCCGCATGTATTTTCTTTATCGCTGCTTTCATCTTTGTTGTCGTAATCTTCATCAGGAATATCGACACTTAAAGGGACTATTGATGGTTTTTGGTATACAAATTTTGCATACTCTCTGCATTCTGAAAATTAAAAGAAAGTAAACCGTCTGAGCTTCTTATTTTCACAGAATTCAAATATTATTTCAGGTCTTTATTTAAGGTTATTTTTTATTTGCATATTAAAAACTTTTAATTTTTTTTGTTAGGCTATACATTATATTTTCACAAAAATCACGACTAACAATGGATTAATCGACAGCCGACAGGTTTCTGATAGAAATTAGTTTTCTTTTTTAAAAAAAATGAGCATTTAAAATGAAAAAAAAAAAAAACAAACTCAATATTGACTAAAACAAAAATAAGGCAAAACTGATTTTCCCTGACAGTAAAGAGGAATCTGTTCACACGTTTAATTTGATTAAGACCGGGTGATGACAACGCATTAGCGTCTTTCGCCTTAAAAAAGAAAAAAAAAATTATGAATCGGTTTAAAAACCATTTCTGCATTTTTCTAGGCCAAAAAAATGAGTGAAGTTAAGAATAACTAATAACTATTTAAATACTTACATGCATTTTCTATGAAAGTGAATAATTTACAAACATAATTAAATCAAAAAACTTTATATCAAAAGCCTCACCAAAAAAGCTGCCGAATAAATAATTTGAGACAGATACATTAAATTTGGATACGTAATCATAACTTAAGTATAATTTACTTAATAAAAGCAATGAAAATAATCATTAACTTACTTTGTTCACTTTTTAATCCGATCGGCTTTTCACGTACCGGATATTCTGTAACTGTAACCGGTTTAATGCTTGGTGTAACACCTGATGTAACTGAAGATGATTGTTCAGTCGATGTACTCGTATGCGAAGACGTTGGTTCACAACATACGATTACGTTAAAACCACTAAAACTGCATATTTCTGGTCTTTCAGTTTTTAACTTTCTCAAAGCGGATTCACATTTCTGCAA
The DNA here is from genome assembly GCA_010016005.3 of Zanna intricata. Lineage (NCBI taxonomy): Eukaryota > Metazoa > Arthropoda > Insecta > Hemiptera > Fulgoridae > Zanna > Zanna intricata. The sequence goes on along the minus strand of JAAAKQ030496339.1, from coordinate 2,724 downwards.
ACTTCTACACGTCCACTTTACATTATTTTTAGACACCTTACATACATCACCTTAAAAAAAAAAAAAACATCAAAAAATCAAAATATAAAAAGTATAAATTAACTATCGTTGAAAAAAATACAACTAAGATAGAACTCTCACAGATTTAAACAAAAATGAATAATGCATATAGAAAATTTAAAAATAATGTATAAAAATTAACAAGTAATACGTTATATATCGGTAAGAAAATCAAACGATGTTGAACACAAATTCATTCTTTCCATCCCTGTCAATTTTACAGAAGTTTGTTTCTACATATTTTGTAGATACTTATTCTTAAATACTTAAACTTCTTTTTTATTTGGCGGTCTTTTTCATCGCCCATACTTTTGTAGTTTATCCACAAAAAATTTCTCAATTGTCAGAGGCATTTTAAATACGCAAAATTAAATGTAAACAAGATCGATTTTGGTAGTAATGGCGTCTGTGGCTTGCCAACAGATAGTAAGTACACAATGTGCATGTGCAAGAATCCGACCGCAGCGCTGCATCGCCTTGATTTCAAAACGGTATTTACTTTAAAAATATGCCTCGTACTTTCAGAAGAATTATATCGCTCTTGCGTCGTCCATCTTTAGTAATTCTACTTCCCAAATAACAAAATTCTTCTACCTCGGTAATCTTTTCTCTTCCTATTTTTATGTTCAGTGGTCCATCTATTTATTTCTACTATATTATAACTTCCATAGTATATTACATACTACTTACATTATACTACATATAATTTACAAGAATAAAACGAAGTAATGAAATGTAGTAGAGAAATTTTAAAACAAGAAATTCATGTAAATGACTGTACTTAATATTTTCTCAATAAAGCAGCCAATTCACTAACAAAAAGCACCAATATCACTTTTAAAATATTGTATTTAATCGCTTTAATTAATGAAATTCAAATAATGACGGGGTTCCACAGGGTGGCAAAAAAAAGTTTTGAAATTTTATGTACTTTTTATCCTTTATAATGACGAAGTTTTAACTTGAATAAGCTTTCTAAAATTAAAATCTATTATTTTTTTTTAAATGTGTACATTTTTATTTTAATGAATATTAAAATATTGAGTTGAATAGGAAATTAATATAATCTTTAAAAAATTAGCTAAATGCGATAATATTGTAATATTTGATCCATTTAATAACAGACATAAGATATAAAAATATCATGTAACATAGTAACATATATTTATTGAGCTTTTCTGTAAAGTAGAATGTACAACATTTTATTAACTTTACAGTATAATATATATATATATATATATATATATATATATATATCTTAGTGAATAAAAAACAGTTATTACAAACACTTTTTTAATTGTTAAAATTTTTACTTTTATATGTCTGTACCAAATTAAAAATAATAATTAAGATTTAATTTGATACAGACATTTATGAAGCTAAAATTTAAAAATCTTACAAAAAGCTGCCCGTACAAAAAAGCTATTTGTAAGAAATGCAGATTATCTCTCAATAAATTAAGAAAAATAAAGCGTTAAGATAACATAAAGCTTACTAACTGCTAGTTACTATAAATTCTAGAGTAGTGAGAGGGTGTAGCACATATTCTGTAGGGTAGGAAAGTAGGACATGAGAAGAAGCCTGTTTGCTAAGGATGCCCTGGTCCAATACTGGGCTGGGTACTTCTGATGACGCATCCAGTCCCCTCTAAGGTATGAGAGGCCGTGAGCGGGTGGGTTACTCCTTCTAGAGACTGCCCGTTCCACCCTACTAGCATGACCTAAAGGAGCCGCATGCGCATTGAAAAATGCACGAACGCCCCTCCCCCACCCGCTCCTTTAGCCATATGCGCATTTTTCAATGCGCATGCGGCTCCTTTAGGTCAGGCTAGTAGGGTGGAACGGGCAGTCTCTAGAAGGAGGCTTCCCACATGCGAGGAGTCGTCAGGCTCTAACGATCCTTAGAGGACTCCGAAGGGAGGCTCCGCTGCAGGACCCCAAACAGGAAGGGCAATGGATAGGTTAATCTGCTGCCACGACTCCCAGGTCTGGCCGAAGTTATTCTGAGAGGCGATTCCAGCTGCCTCTGGGAAAAGCGGAGAGGGAGGTTTAGTCGGTAGGGGGTGGGAGCAGCAATGTTTCATGGTCGCCAAGGCTCCATGTCAGTGCCCACTTAGCTTTGCTAGGTCAGGACGGCTAGCGCCCTGTCTTCGAGCCCTACACACCTTGAAGGGAGTGCGTAACTGCATTCCTTCATCATCGCTATACAAGAAAAAAAAACAAATTATAACTCCTACCGAGGGTAAGTTATGGCTCTCCGGATTATGTATAATTTTACTCTGATTTTTCTTAAATTTTGTTCAAAAATACTTTCTATATTAGAATATTATGAAGCTAAACAACGTTATGCACTAAAAATATAACACTAAGCGAAGATGGTCAAAAATATTTCCAAAATATCAGTCTAATATTCAGGTTAAAATATCTTCCGAGTAAGTTATCCGGAAAACATTTACCAAAGCTAAAAGAAGTTTCATCACAAAATAGAATGATTCAACGAAAGCTTACGTTTGGTGAAGGATAGGCTGAAAACCTTAACCCACCGGGTTGGTCTAGTGGTTAACGCGACATCGCAAATCAGCTAATTTCGAAGTCGAGAGTTCTAAGGTTAAAGTCCTAGTAAAGATAAAAATTTTTATACGGATTTGAATACTAGATCGTGGAT